>VUQR01030821.1:0-10543 GCA_015108515.1 Hemichromis elongatus
CTGGAATTTCTTCCTGTTAGAAGGGTGTTTTTCCTTTCCACTGTCATCAAGTGTTTGCTCACAGGAGCTTATCTGATTATTGGGGTTTCTCTGTATTATTGTAGGCTTCTTACCTTATAATACAAAGCACCTTGAGGTGACTGCTGCTGTGATTTCATGCAAAAAAAATGAATTGAATTTAAAAAATTGACCCCTGAAAATATGTGATAATATGTACATTGCATACATAAAGCTTTCATGTTATGCCCCAGAGTCATGTTAACATAGATGTAGATGATTCTTTCTCATTATTCTGCACACTCACATTATTTTCTGCACATACAAAATCAAAAGCAAAAAGCAAACATTTTGAGTGTTCTGGCAATTTATTAAAAATAAAAGAGGTGAAATCCAATTTATACAATCATCATTTTTTGGGCACAACCATCGACTAGAACATCTGTGCACAGTGTTAACAAATATGGCAAAGATAAGGACTATAAGAAGAAAACCACAAGCTTTAAACGGTCAATCTGCTTAGACAAAGCCAGGCATTTGACGTTTGCGTCACAAAGATCAAACAAGCTCACCGAGTAGCTGGGTTTATTACTGCACAGTCATATCTCAGGGGCTGCACTCCAGCATCAGAAAACCGCAGTCGCCCTCACCCGCAAGCCAAAAATGTGAAAGTCTCTCTGAAAGAGATATTTGTGCATTTAGTCTTATCTAGAGAAAAAAAACATCAATAGAACCAATTTGATCTCCTATTTTGGACTTATTTTATGTTTACTAAAGAGCAGATGCCACTCAGCAGCACCAGTGCAGCACAGTTAGAAGGCGTTAGGTGTCACTGGCTCAGCTCTGCTGCCATGCGTCTCTCTTCAGAATCACTGAATCTCTGCAAGTCAGCAGCACTGCAGCACTGACAGCCCTGTGCACTGAGAAGGGCAAAAGACTGAGGAGGGGAAAGAAGGAAAGAGCTTTTGGACACAAAGATTAGTCCTTACGGAAATATCTCATTATTTTCGTTGCAGGTCAGTCTGAGAAGAGGGTGACAAATAATACACCCCAAACACAAGCTTCAGGAATGCAGCAAACCTGCCAGTATTGAATGACTTTGACTCATATCCCCCAAGCTCTCTGTTTTTCTCTCCAGGGATTAGTATGTGACATCATCAGACTTGTTCTTTAAACCTGATTAACTGCTGTGAGGCTGCTGACTTGCACATACTTTACTAGACCTGTATTTCTCACCCAAGCAAACGCCCTTCACCAAAACAGAAGACATATCTAAACCACTTTGGTATTACACCTAGACATGTAGTCATACACTGAATATGCCTACTGCTGACATGGGTGCATTGCTTAAATAAACCCTAACTTGTTTTCTTTGCAGTTCTCATGATGGAAAAAGTTATTTCCTCTTGTAGGTACTACAAATGTCCCTGTTTCATTCACAGTAAGTGGGAGTGTAATTCATTGTGATGTTTAGGGTCCTAGTAAAAATTAAGATGCGTGTTAAAAGTTCGGGCAAACTTGCTGAGAGTACTCTCAAATGTGTGCAAAATCTTCAGGATCAACGTCTTGGACGCAACGGTACAATCTAATTACTTTAGGCTACTGTATGCGAAGAGTTGGTGTAACTATCTGTGGGCCTGACAGGCAAATATCTATGCTCTGATTTGCGATTGGATTCTCGATGTGCCACTCAAGTCACCGTTACGGATTTGCATAAGGAGGAGACTATAAATGAGTAACGGTTTAGGAAACGCCTTCTCAGGCGCACTCTGCGGATGCTGACAGAAACAAGATATATTCCAGATCGGCGACAGTGCTCTGGTACTTAAAGACACAAACAAGATGGCCTATAGATCAGGTCCACATTCCTCTTACCGAAAGATGTTCGGCGGGGAGAAAACCGCCGTAAGGTCCAGCTACTCTAGCCGCCAGTTTTCGATCCCGGTGCGCTCCTCCCGGGTCTCCTTCGGGCTGTCCTCCACCCCGACCATATACGCGTCGAAGACCCAGAGGCTGCGGAGCAGTGCAGCCATGCCCCGGCTGACATCCGAAAACTTGGACTTCTCGTTGTCTGACGCTATAAACAGCGAATTCATCACGAACCGCACCAACGAGAAGGCGCAGATGCAGTCCCTCAATGACCGCTTCGCCAACTACATCGAGAAGGTTCGCTTCTTGGAGCAGCAAAACAAGATACTGCTGGCGGAGCTGGAGCAGCTGCGGGGCAAAGGGACGTCCCGAGTCGGAGATCTTTACGAGGACGAGATGAGGGAGCTGAGACACCAGGTGGACCAGCTCACCAACGAGAAGGCCCGCGTGGAAGTTCACCGGGATAACCTGGCGGACGACATCGACAGGCTGAGAGAGAAGTAGGAGGCGTGGCACTTTTCTGTCCTCAACTCCATGTATTGTTTCTTTTGTTCTCTAGGCCTGTTACTCAGCTCTAGTACATTACAGTAATCTTTATTACTTTATGAATGTGTACAGACATAAATTCTTACCCTGCACTGCGCAATTTTTTTTTCGTGCTTAAAGGAGAAGTGAATGCCGCAAATGCAAATTATTTGTAAGTGTGTTTTTATTACAGTGGCTACCGAAATAAAGCTCCCGCTTTATGTCTTTCTCTACAGGTTGCAGGATGAAATTTCCCAGCGGGAGGAGTCTGAGGCAAACATGCAGAGCTTTAGACAGGTACAGCTCTACACTGGTGACAGCAGCCAAAAACTGCAATAAATGGACATTTTGAGGGTGATAAATGGAAGTGCCTGAGATCTCACTGTACCTCATATTCTCGGTTGTTTTTGGTTAAATTAGGGTTAAAGCAACCAAACTGATGGAAAGTGATGTGAAAGTAATCGGCTAAACCTTTATCCTTAATAAGAAGAGTAGCTTTCTCTTTGCTTTTCTGGGTGATCTCTCTCTCATTATTGCCCATTAGCTGCAGAGACAGGAATGCACTCTTCTGATGGCACAACAGCAGGTTCTAGGCATGATCCAAAATAACTGTAGAGCAGTGATTGACCCTGGACTGGTACAAAAGGCCAAGTTATGACTGTTGAGTTAAATCAGGCCTGCAGCGAGAGGAGATCTTTTTAAGTCTGACTGGTCACAATGAATGAGCCGGACACAAGGGCAACAACAGTGTGGATCCAATGTGGTTATCAGAGCGAGAAGACAAGCCACCATGTGATCCGACTGTCTCGTTCTGGGAGGGCAACAGCACAGAAAAATCTCACTTGTTATGGTCCTGTCAGAGATCGTTCCATATCACTGGTTTTCACAGGGATGAGTCATGCCGACAGTTTCCAAAGGTTGTCATGGAATAAAAAGGTGAAAAAGAAAGTTGTCATCCCATCCATTTAGTTTAAAGTTTAGATGATGACGATTATATGCCTATTAGGACTTGCTTTAAGTGATACATACGTTACACAGTCATGGCATTGTCTGTGTGAATGGGAGGAAGGAAGTCCTTGTGGCCTGCCTGAGTGGCACACTGACAACAATGCAGTGCCCACAGCCAGCTCTTGCTCAGTCAGGCAGACAGTCACTCTCTCAGCCTTGGGCTTGTTTGGGAACCCCTGCTGAATAGCGCACTTTGTTTGTGGCATTAGTGCAGAGGCAAAGCTGCTTCATTTGCTGATACCTCAGTTGCCAGCCTGCCAACGCCCCAACAAAGCCATGGTGCCACAGCGAGTGTGTATGTATGAGTATTAAGTAAGATAAAACAGAAGACTGATTTATGAACTTGATTCAGTAATGTTATAAAATGATGACAAGCAAAATTAGTTTCCAGTAGGAGAACTGGAATTCTACTGGAGAAAACTGCAAGGAATTGCAGGTTAGGTTGGGTTATTAATAATCTCTTAATAATTTGTTGTGGGTATTTGCCAGCACTTAGAAAAGATTTCACTGAATTCTGTCCAGCCTTTTCCCAGACACAAAGAATGTCAGGCCTGCAGCCGTAGAGGATCATTTGTTTGTTTTATTGTATGGTGAGCAAACTGCATCTAAGTTCAGCAATCATAAAGCAAAAGATAAAATAACTGTGCCAAACAAATGTAGATGAGAAAAAGTCACTTATTTTCTTATACTTGATTACAGTGCTTATGTGCAGTATTTGAGCAAAGGTCTCCCTATAATGCAGCTGCTGAATTGTATAACGACACCAGAAAACACCTACTGCAAGGACATGTCATGTGCCCACAGTTGATTTTCATTGGATGCATGTGTTTGTGACCTTAATCAACCACACAATGGGTTATTTTGTGCACTGGATTGTGTGAGGACTTTTTACAGCATGTGCACAAGAGGGTTTTTTTTTTCTTTGTCAGCAAGCACATTATGCATAACTCATGTCACCTTCGCAAGTCACCTTATTAAGAGTCAGTGTTATCATACAGGATGTGGACAATGCTGCCCTCGCCAGACTGGACCTGGAGCGGAAGGTGGAGTCACTCCAAGAGGAAATCAACTTCCTCAAGAAGCTGCATGATGAGGTAAGCCTTCCTTTTTTGTTGCCTAAGCTAAATCGGTCTACTGCAGAAGCACTGCACGTGTACACTTCGAGAGGAAAAAGGTACTTTTAGAAAAACTGGGGCAAATAGTTTGAAATATTTGTTAATCTGCCCAAGCTCCACATAAGCAGGGTTTAGTTTCCAAAGCTTTTGTAAGTCTTTAGGGTTAATTCCACAAAGCATACAAAATAACTGTTTTAAAAACTTTCCGTGCTAACTGAACAAACCGACTCTGCTGAATTTGCTGCAGGAAATGTTGGAGCTGCAGAATCAGATCCAGCAGCAGCAGCATGTGCAGGTGGACATGGATATAGCTAAGCCTGACCTGACAGCGGCCCTGAGGGATGTCCGTCTGCAGTATGAGAACCTGGCCTCCAAAAACATCCAGGAGTCAGAGGAATGGTACAAATCCAAGGTAAAGGCGTCTTGGAAAAGCATATTTAACCAAGCGCAGTAACATGAACTATAGCCCACCTCAACTCATGAATTTTTAATATATTTATATTAATAATATCACCATTTATGTAACCGAACACCAGAAGCAGTAAATATTAGGCTCAAAATTTATTAGGAAGGCCAATAAAAGTGGCACTAATGTTTCTTTGTATCTGTTTAACAGGTAAAAAAAAAAAAGTTTGCTAATGAATTCACTGTATAAATGCAACATCATTTGTCCAAAATATGTGAGTAGTCTTTCTTATCTAGAATACTGAGAACTAGTTTGGTATAAACCATCCTCCTTCACGACGTTTTAGCACTAGTGGAAAGTCAGTAACCTTAAAACTGCCTCAGAGCACTGGTGCCGCAGTGGTAATCCCTGCAAGTCTCTGTCGTGGCTACATCTTTTATAATTTATACACTTCATGAAAGCTGCCGTACTCCCATCTCCTTCAGCCTCTGACTCATCATTTATTGAAGAGTTGATTTCTCATTTTTTCCTTCTCTTGCCTTGTCTCTCCTCTCTGTTTGTCACTGTGATTGCCAGTTTGCTGACCTCACTGAAGCTGCAGCCAGGAATAATGAAGCTCTGAGAGTGGCCAAACAGGAGTCCAATGATTACAGACGCCAAGTTCAGGCACTTACTTGTGAAGTAGATGCCCTAAAAGGAACTGTAAGTTTGCAATTTTTGGCTGCAATATAGAAGATATAGAATATATATAAAACTGTTCAACATTTGTATAACTGGAAGCAAAGGGGGGGGGGGGGATTGAGCACAAGTTCAGAAAATATAAAGGCAGAGAGGAAAATATCTCTTTTTTTAACTTGAACTTTTACTGCAAAAGTGTCTTTTGTTCTGTCTTGGCTGCAATCCCAGAATGAGTCCTTGGAGCGCCAGATGAGGGAGATGGAGGAGAACTTCTCCTTGGAGACGAGTGGGTACCAGGACACCATCAGCCGTCTGGAGGAGGACATTCACAACATGAAGGATGAGATGGCCCGTCACCTCCGCGAGTACCAAGACCTGCTAAATGTCAAAATGGCTCTGGACATTGAGATTGCGACCTACAGAAAGCTGCTGGAAGGAGAGGAGAGCAGGTGATGAAACACAGTAATCTAGAATACAGATATGAGCATTCATTTGATTCATGATTGAAGATGCTGATCTTAATTACTGAGCTGTATTTTCTCTGTCTGCAGAATCTCCACCCCCTTGCCAAACTTCTCATCTTTTAACCTGAGAGGTAAGATTCTCCATCCTGATTTTCACAGTTGGAATTACAGTTTTTGCCAGTTTCTAACAATACTTCTCTGTCTTAGAAACAATGGTTGATTCCAAACCACTTATCGAAACCACAACAACCAAGAAAGTTCTCATCAAGACCATTGAGACCAGGGATGGTCAGGTAGAATGCGCTTGAAGAGATTTTTCACTTCTTACAGGCACATACAGATATATCCCTGCTCATCGCCTTTTCTCTCTTCCTCTACACTCTTATTCAGGTGATCAACGAGTCGACCCAGAACCACGATGACATGGACTAATAATGTCCTTGTCTTTGCCAAACCACCAACATAAAGCAATAAGAAGAAACACATTTCACTCGGGCTGCAAGCAAGCAAACAAACCAACAACACAGAAAAAGCAAACAGCTTCGAGAAGTGCCTTTGTATGTGGTGATCCAGTAAGCCTGTTAGTTGACACAGACTGTATTTTGCTTCCTTGGCCGCTGCAAGTATTTTGTCACAGTTGTTTAGACACAATGATGAAGTCAGCACAACACAGCAGTTCTCACTGAGGCCTACAAAAATCTATCTTTGTAACCAAAGTAGTATTTTTGATCAATATAGCATGCACTTAACAGAAAAGCTGTATGCTAAAGATGTCACAATTGCCTGTATGCAGCAATAAACCATGAAGACTGTTACTCGCTACTGTGCACAAGGTGTAATACTTGTAATACTGCATTGCATTATTGTTATAAAGTATAAAAAGACTTTATACCTAATGCTATACGTATAAAGCATTATGTACATTTTGTCTGATTTTGAGCAACACAAACTGTCAAAGTGCCTGCGAGGTTTAGAACTGAACTTGAATAGTACGGTAAGTCTGATTAAAAATATTATTGCAAAGTAAGTTAAATTATGCTTCTGAAAATCAAAGTAAGACTCCAAACATAATAAACATAGTTATTTTAATGCTAAATAAGTGCAGACAGGGACAAAATAATAAAAAATAACCTTAACTATTAGGTTAGTGGGTCAGTTAATTTATTCTGTATATTATTCAGAGCTGGATGCTTTCATTTTATTGCTTAAAGAAGAACCTTAATGGATGCATTCAGCTTGTCTTCAGTAGAACAGAATGAAACAACTCGCTCATTAATGTTTTGTTTTTAAACAAATGTGCAGTTATGTATTGATGGACAGTTATCCTGCACACTAACTCCTGTGATGCTGTGATAAGCAGTATTGATGCCTCAGTTCACCTTATATACCTATAATGTCTCATTGAATATATTACTATGGAGGTTAATTCAGAGGCTGCTCTGAGTAAAAGAGTTCATATTCAGAGGCTTCAGTGAGATCTTTGGATTCATGTGTTTGGCTCTTCCAACTAATCACACCCTACCACCTTTATTACAAAAGTATTTACATGTGAAAAAGGAATCAATGTAGTAAAACCACCTCTCAGTATGGTAGAAGTACACAAAAGTTAATGATATGCAATAAAGCAAAAAGCAACCTGAGCAAATGGAAGCATAACTAAGGGATGGTTCAGGGTCACCTGATCCCAACCGAGCTATAAGCTCTGTGAAAACAAAACGTTTTACGTATGTATGTAGGGTATTTGTCTCCCATATCCAAACTGAGAGTTTGTGCCACAGGGGAGGTTTGTGAAAGCTGAAAGCTCAGCAAGTAAGCCTGCAGTTTGAGAGCGAAGTCCTCTCTTAGTTACTATACCATGGTAACTATAGTATAGTACTGTTGTGCCTGTAACACATAACAGAGATGTTTTTAAGCACAACAAAATATATATTTTTTTACTTTTTATAGTCAACTAACCACATTTAGTGCATCTTTTTATTGCACCTTTTATTAGCACAACAGGTACCATCTCACACCACCTATTAGCCTTAGTATTTCATTAGTCAATACATGTGTTTTTCTTTCAAAAACTGGACAAATTTAAGTGACCACAAACATTTGAGGGGATAGAACATCCAAGCCGCTGTCACAGTTAAAGTGAAAAAATACATTACAAGTTTAATTAACATGCACCTGGGTATATATCAGCAGTATTTAAATTAGTTTTTCAAGTGAGAAAGAACACAGAATATGATAAGCAGAGCTGATCTGAATAGATCTGAGACAGACGAAGCTCCAGGCCACTATGACAAATTTCAGTAAATACAGTAGAATCTGAGATTAATTTCTAAGCTTCTGTTTCCAAATTTAATAATTTTTTTTGGACTAAACTTTTAAGTCAAGGTGAACTTCTTTTTTTTGTCACAAAAATTTAAAATTATGTGACAGTTATTTGTCATCTGCTGATGAAAGTCATGTGATATGATCAAAAGCTCTGGACTAGTTATTAAATGAGCGTGAGATACGATCGACTATAACATATATGAAGTAAATAAAACCGTACAGTTAATCTTAAAATTAGACCTTATGTGGAGTGTTGTAAATTTAACCACACATTTTAAATTATAAATAAGGAACATCTGCTTTAATGTTTGTGAAACTACACAGTTTTTCTTACAAGTGAAATATTCTGTACCGTCAGGACAAATCAGGCAGGTATAGTTACTTCAGACTGGGATTTCAGGTCACCTTATAACATTAAGCTGTTAACATGAGCTCCATCTCATTCAGCCACAGCGTTACATAATAGTTTTTCAATGGGGTCACTGTGATGCAAACATAAAGAGGTCATTTGATTTCAATGCATTAAGTATCCAGACTCCTGCAGCAGACTGTTTTTTTCACTGTGACACTGATGCTTTCCCTAATGATATATGTTGGTCTTCCATCACAAACATATAACAGGTTTGAATAAGTGTCATAGCTCATTTTAAATGAGTTGATGCATGCTCAGTCATCGTCCAGATGAACAGAATCGACCTTTTGGGATAACTTATTCTAATTTCAGCTCAAAATCATATTCGGTTACTATGTAGCTTATGAGCTTTGGATTTGCATTTAAATAATTAGTGAAAGCTAAGCTTAGTGAAACAATTATATCCTCATAGTTCAAATTAGAAACTGATGCAAAAGTAATTATTATTATTATTATTATTTTTACATCGCCTACTTCTTTTTTAACTGCTGTTTACCAGTGATTGAGACAACTGCCCCCCTCTTCCCTCTGGTTAATGATTGAAGTAGCCAGGAACAACACCTTCATTTTCTTGACCACGCCCAAATCTCGCGATCACTTTTCACAGATGGGCCTCCTTTAAAAGGCGCCTATGACGAAGGGGATCTACAGGTAATTATCGATGATGCAATTAACATTTATGTCAGCGCAGCTCAACCTCTGCTGCTTTTAACAGCTCGGGATACCTCGCTGGTTAATTGTTGCTGCTTGTTTTCGCCTCCCTGTCCCGGGAGATCGGCGCTTTTGTTGACAGAGGAGGAACTTTCTTTAGATGACGTGTCTTTCGGAGGAAACAGAAAACGAGGAAGATGCAGTTTTGTCAGAACACCGGTCCGGTCAAAGTGCGGAGTTTTCTTTCTTTTAAATCTAACTTTAAGATGAAGTTTCAAGCTTACAGCTGAAGTACATGTTTTTCTTTGCACTGTTGGCCACTTTCAACAGGTTTTGGGGAAAATGAAACTCAGATTACCCGTTTCCAACTGAGACATTTAACTTTCATTTAGCGATGGGTTCGGTGACTTCTGCTCTAACTAGGACGAGGAACGCATTGGTGAAAGTCGGCTCAGAGCCG
Source organism: Hemichromis elongatus (assembly GCA_015108515.1). Taxonomy (NCBI): domain Eukaryota; kingdom Metazoa; phylum Chordata; class Actinopteri; order Cichliformes; family Cichlidae; genus Hemichromis; species Hemichromis elongatus. The sequence continues at coordinate 9,908 of VUQR01030821.1, forward strand.
GAGAACCATGACCCGGAGAGAAGCCAGTCCGCTCCGGAGTCAGACCGGGCCAATAGCAAAGCGAGGAAAAGGGCATCACGGTTCAACGTTTCTAACCAGACCGCACGGCAAAGCTCCCGGCAGTCGCTGTCCGAGGTCCTGAGCAGACAGGACTCCGACAGAGCCAAACAGAGTTCAAAGAAAAAGACTTTCGAGAGTCCACACAGCGGTGAGTTATACAGCATACGATTGCTTTCCCACATCATTGTACATAACAAGGAGAAGTTGTGAAAACCACATGCTAATGCCACTTTAAGAACCAGACATAGTACAGTTTACCTAGTTATAGATTCAAGATTCTTTTATTTATTTATTTATTTATTTTTTAGATTCAAGATTCTTTATTTGTCACATGCAGGTTATACAGGTACAACACGCAGTGAAATGAACCTGACACGCTCCTCGACTGTGCAAAAAGAAAGGGGGGGGGGAGAAGGGCAAATAATAAATATATAGATATATATAGATATATATAGATATATGTATATACATAATATATAACAATAGATATTTACAAGATATACAATCATACAGTCACGGTGTGTGTGTGTGTGTGTGTGTGGTGGTGGGGGTGGTGATGGTGGTGGGGTAACAGAG
>VUQR01030822.1:0-17409 GCA_015108515.1 Hemichromis elongatus
ATTTGGACGGTCTAGCCTTCAGACTTGTGTCACCAGCTGTCTCGGGCTACATTCACATGTACACGGGTATTTTTGAAAACAGAGATTTTCCGTTTTCGTCCACACATGCAGTTTTGGAAAAATAACTCCGTCCACACTTAAATGCTAAAACAGAGTTTTTGAAAATCTCTACCCTGGACGGAGTTCTTAAAAATCTCCGTCTTCAGTGACCCAAACAGCTGCGTACGTGTGGAGGTAGCCGCCTGCTCCCTGCTAACAGGACACTGGAGTAAACTCTCCATCATCTCACACTTTTTGACGTTTATTCAGCTGTAATCTCAGCCAAGCCCATTTACTCAGGAAGAAATAAAACATTAAAAAGGCCAAACAATAACATGTTTCAGTTATCTAAGTGACTTATATATCATGTTTAACCCGAGTAGAGGAAGACTGCGGGGGGATGTGCCAGGAGTTCGGTGTTCTCCCAGCCGGCTAGCTATCGAGCTACCCGGCTGGGAGCCGGCTCAGGTGCTGTCAGCTAGCGACCTCCAACAACCACTCATCAACTGGTCTGGGAATGTACACTTTTTCCTAACAACCAGTGGTTACCATGGGGACACTGACAGGTCTCTAGGCCTGCATGACTGGGACTTTACTTTTTTTTACAGCAACTGCCAGCAACGTCCAACAACCACTTGCAACTAATTGTTCATGTTTCCCTAGCAACCAGTGGTTGCTAAGCAGTCACTAGTCTGGTCTGGTCTCTAGGCCCGTGTAACTGCGGTCTAACTTGGGCATGAGAAGAAACACATGACAATTCAGGTGACATTATTCCAGTTCTGATAGCTGATGGCTAAACAATGAAATCCTCTGGCTCTAAATTTCCTCTGATTTTGTGACTTCTGCCATGAAATCGGGATAAATATCGATTTAATTTTCCTCAGCCATTCTGTCGGCATCATGATATGTACACAGAATGCACCCATGCAGCTTCATGTCGATATAAACATGTTTCCAAGGAATTTGTGGAATGCCAGCGAGTCTGTTCAGAGTCTGGCTGTTTTTAGTATTTTTATGGGTACAGTTGAATCCTCCTTGTTATCCTCATCTGTGAAGTGAATTCAAACAGCAGCCCTGGAAAGTGGAGGGTGGGGGCTGAGGACGGTGGGGAGGTGGCGAGTACTTTCTATGCTGCTCACGTTGGCAAAGAGATCTATAATTCCCTCCAGTCCCCTGTCTCCCACACACAACCATCTTCATCGGCTCCATTCGAACTCCATCTTTTTCCCTTTTTGTCTCCTCCACCTTTCATCCTCTCTCCCTGGGATTTGCGTTTTGTGTGATCAACATTTTTTCATGTTTTCCCTATATCAGATCAGAAGTGTGATATAAAGAATCCACCAGAGTAAGAAATTCAAAGGGTTTGAGATTTGTGTGTTTCACCACACTTCTCCTGGTAAATACAGGTTTTCAGACAGATGCAGGTTAAGTTTTTGGTTTTTTTTCGTTTGTAGCTTATTTCCTGCATGTTTTCTCCCACCTGCCTAACTGCCCACTGACTGGCAAATGAGAACAAATTGGCTCGGATTGGAAAAAGCTGCTGGAAAACAAACACTGTTAGATTTGTTATATAACGCTGCCATGTACCGGACAGCTCGGTCCAGTGTTGCTGACAATGAACGCCCCTTTACCCTGAATTTAAATGAATGCCTCCTCTCTGGCTGTTGCAAAGATATACACTCCGCGGGTCCATCTGGACCAAATGGAGTCAATAAAATGACTCATAGTGCATCACTGACATTGATTTTGTGTGTTAATTGTTTGCTTTGTATCTGACATAGAGCGAAACACAATGAAAGGCAATCAAAGGCAGTTTTCCAAAAGCAGGGCTGCTAATTCAAACTGCACAAATCACTCTCAAAATAAAGAATTCTTTCTTTGCACTTTAACCTGCTAACATGAAGGAGGGCCATGCCACGGACAGGTAAGTCCAGTTCAATTCAGTGTTTTTATGTCGCGTTCGCAAGAACAAGAAGCTAAAGACCCAATGAAATTAGAGAGGAAAGCCAAACAGTCAAATGACCCTGACTATTAGCAGTATTTGTCAAAAGCAGGGAGAAAGAACGTCCTTTTAACAGGAAGAGACCTTTAACAGAACCAGGATCAGCATCTGATGGCAGATATTGATCCAGGTTTGTTCGTTATAGTCCAGCATTTATAGCCTCCTCATTCCTTTGTGAGTTGATACCTGTAGAAACGTCTTCACCGTATTGCTAACAAGAAGTTTGCTAATAGCTTTAGCTAGCTGTCAGCCTTCAGAGCCGCAGCGCCTGCGATACAGCTGGTTCCTCAACACAGGCCAGCAGACCTGAGTGACGCAATCCCAAGATTTATGGTAACAGAAACATGAATACATCAGGATTTTTTGTCACAACAAATGAAACAGTAACCAATTACATATTTGAAATAGGGCTGTCAGCGTTAATCGCGTTAAGATAGCGTTAACGCAAAATCCGCGTTAACGCGGCAAATCTCCGGTAACAAGTTACCGCAGATCGCCTTTGTGTGGGGCTGGACGATACTAACGCCTTGATCGAGTTAGCGCGGGAAACTCGGATTTGCCACGTTAACGCGGGTTTTGCGTTAACGCCATTTTAACGCGATTAACGCTGACAGCCCTAATTTGAAAAACTAACAAAAATGTCAAGAGCATTCGCTGGTTAATCCACCTTTTTTTATTTACTACTGTGTGTAGTCACAGCTATCGCCCCCTGATGGCGATTAAAAAGAATGCAAGTCTGGGGAACTTCTGCATAGGCATCAATTTTTAGATTCAGAAAACTACTTCCTTTTTTTCTGTGCTGCAAGTTGCCAACGTTGCAGTCATGTGTTAAGGAAACGGGCGTGTGGCGACCTCCCCACCCTGCCTGTCCTTCCTCATTCTGGCTCGGTGGGTCCTCAGAGGGAGCACACCTGTTGCCACTTGGCTAATTGTTTAAAAGAGCCTCCCTATCTTGTGCCAGCAGATGAGTGTGTGGTGTAATTTCTTTTCTTCTAAAAATCTACACCTCCTCCAGTTGGAACACCAAGAGGAAATTTCCTATAAAAGCACTCAGACGCAGACACACAGGGCGATAACAGTATAGTGTCTGCAAAGCTGATAATCCATATTTACCCCACCCCTCACCTCTTAGCTCTTTTCTGCATTCTCTCCCTCTCCGCCTCTCCCTCCACTCCTTCCCTCCTCTCTCTCTCTTACCATCTGCCTGGTAGAGCGAGCAGCTTGTCTGCTCTGCTGCCTCCTTTTCCCCAGAGCCCACGGATAGCGCCGGGCCAAACAAACACAAATCAGCCACCAGCAGCCACACTAATGCTCTGCTGGAACTGCGGATGCACTAATGCACACACCTGCACTGTAATAGTAGCCCGTTCAACTCAAAGCAAGTCAGAGGGGCTCTTATGGTGGGGTTACGGTCAGACAAAGGAGGAATATGCAAAATCAGCTCGTATGTGCAGTGATAAACAGGTGGGCTGGTGAATGAAGTGTGGCATCAAGTGAAGGTCTGAGCTGCCCTGCGTTTAAGCACTACGGGACTCCCGGCTCAGGGAAAGGGCAGGAAGGATTGTCACAGACCCTGCAGACCCGGTCCACCATCTGTTCCAGAAACTTTGTGCCATCGTAGAAGAACGGGAGCACGTTCATCCAAAAGAGCTTTTCCAGCCAAGGTCCAGCCCCTTTAATCAGACGGAGCAGGATAAAGCCACACACCGAACCAATCCCCCACACGGACATCTGAAAATTAAACAGTACCTCTCGTATCATCAGCTTTCGATTTGTTTACTCCCTGGGTGCTTGTAGCTTCTTTTTGCCTTAGCCTGCTGATTCAGAGGTCTCCACACTACTAACCACAGCTGGCAAACATCTGGGCTGCATCTTGAATGTGAAATTTTTTTTATCTGGGCCTCTCGCACTTACACATTAACACTCGATCGCGCATAGGTAGGTGGAGGTGATGGGGTTTGACAAACGTGGTTTCTCAGGTCAAAGGGAAGCGGAGCAATACTCCTCTCGCACGCCTGCGAGGTCTATTTCCTTGAGAGGAAAAATATGACTTTACAAATCAGTAACTGCGACCATCCTTTATATACAGTCTGTGTTATCATAGGCACATAGGATGTGTCCTCCTCCTAACGGTACACCCAAAGTCCCCACATGTATCCGTACTTAATCATGTGACCATACCCGTGACCTCAGAAATATCCAGTGCGTGTGTGAGAGTACACAGTGTGAATCTACACAGAAACTGAGCTGAGATTGCTTTGTAAAAACCACAGTTTGGAATTTTGGAGAAATATCAGAGCGCTGCTGGGGTGTTTGGGATGTGCTCTTCCAGCCTCGACATAAACAGTGTTCATGGAATTATTGCATGTTTCCTCTAAATCCCATCTTGTTTGGTTTTACTCCATCCTCAGTTGTCTGCTGAGCTCCACCACCCATCTGTCTGACTTCTAGATCTCTCTGTCTCTCTCACTCCCCCTCCTTCTCTCTCTGCTTTTTCTCTCACTCAGCCTGTCTGGTAGCCTGGAGGCTGGCCAGCTTTGTGTTTCTCAGAGCTACATAGCAGCTCAACACCATCAAATATTAATCAGACACATAGATAGATGGATCTGATGAATTTTTACTCTGTAATGTCATGAGATAGACGTGTGCACTCACTGACTCCGTTAAAGACCTCAGCACCGAACATAAATCCCCAGATTTCTGCAGAAATCAACACAGTTCACAGCTCACATCACATTAACCGTGAGTTGGAAGTAAATTTGGAGATTGGGAGGTGATATCCAGTGCTGACATAAGATCTAAAGGTGCATTTTAACAAAGGTAAGTTTGAAATATATTGCCAACCCCAAACCAAAAAACCCTTAACCACATGAGACCAGATTTCAGAGGGTGATCACGTGATCATTTAAAAGCTCGTCTCTGTACTTTGGTCAGTTTGTCAGTCTTCCAGCCTATCACTATGTTACATATACATTATTTGAAAATATGTATCAGTGAGATGTAATTACTAAAAAAGTAGGAACCACTGTGATCCTGCGTACTCTGAAGTCTGTTATAGTATTTATTAGCTTATTTACTACTGCTGTCATTGTAATGCTTCTAATTTTAATATGAACTAAAAAAAACTCATGCATTTTTATTTTTTAATTTAATTAATATTTGCAGCAGTCTTAGTGATGTTTCAATCAAACATAACAATCTGGGTAGTTTAACGTGCTTCGATGACGGAGCGTCTTCTGCAGCGCGTCGCCCTCTTTCACTCACATCTGCGATCTGCTCATTTACTGAGATCAGCAGAAGAATCTGGAGTTTGACAGTTAATAAATGACTCAGCTCTTTAATGTGTTCTCCAAGTTCTAGAGAACGTGGCCCGGGGGTTGGTGACCGCTGCTCTCAGATGTAGTTCAGCACAGACGACAATCAGGACCTGTTCCCCAACCTGAAGGTGCAGGGAACAGACAAGGTTGTACCAAGACCAACAGGTCACCTACTGATCAGAAGGTTGGTGGTTTGATTCCTGGCTTCCCCTAGTCTGCATGCCTTGGGAAGCACTATCAAACTGTGCTGGTGTGAATGCACAAGTTGTGTAAAGCGCTTTGAGTGCTCAGAAGAGTAGAAAAGCGCTTTATAAGAACCAGTTCATTTACCATACCTATCCCAGCCTGCAACTCCGGACTGGAACAGATTTCAGCTCCTCTCTGTGAGCCTGAGCCTGAGCCAGGCTCACAGAGTCTGAAGTGAGCATTTCAGACTATTTCTAGCCTCTCAACCTCTCTCACACACTCCTTCACCCCCAGAGACGTGATGTTCCACGTCCTGATCGGTTCGCCGGGGTCTCCATTCTTGGTCGCTGCTGGGAGTGGTGGGCTAACACAAGTGAGCTCCAGAAATCATTGGTCGAGGTTATGTATACAGGTTGAGGTTAGGTATATACAGTCTGTGATTTACTGCCTTTTTTAATCTTAGGCTGATCTGGAATTACCTGGAAGGATAAGACCTGGCACCATGACTGAAACTGATAAGGTCAAATGAGTTATTTAACATGCTTTGCTAAACTGTAATTTTTTTCTGCCTACACTGTCATGATGACATGTTGTGCAATTGGTCCCATGCTGCCTTTAAGCAGAATTAACTGAAGTGACTTATCCAACTTAGTTCGGTATAAGACCCACAAACCGTCAACACACCTACTGCCCGAAGACAAATGTTGTATCTGATTCATTTTGCTCACCTTCTGTCTGGGGTTTGTTTAATCACTTTACTGTATTTTTATCTCTGTGACCAACAGCCCAGTGAATCTTTATCTGCGGTCTCATTTTTCCTTCACAGCCTTCCTCAGGTTCCCAGAGAGAACTACTGAAGTATTTTGTTCCAGACCACCCACACGCTCCGACAGTTTCCCCTAAATTAGACACAGAGGTACAATTTAATTGGTATATATATTAAGCATTTAGCAACAGCTTGTACATGCTGCAGCAGAGCAGCCCTGCACTGAAATAGCTGAGGAGTGAGAGGAGGGGTTTTATAATTAGTGCTTGGAGATGCAGATTACGGCCTATGGTGATTTGATCTGACCTATTTTGAAGGAAGTAGGCCAGTAAACTGTGTTTTTACGGTGATAGGTGGCCTGCTTCAGCGCTGTCTGTCTGTCTGACAGAACGTGCTAAGTGGTCGCACACTCCAGCAAAGACACGAGAATCTCTTTATTCCCCCAACCAAATACCATTAATTTAATATTTTCTTCAAAAAGGTCCAAACTTTAACCACTTGTGCTACTTACAGTAGGCCCATTTTTCACTTTACGCTCACAGCTCATGGCTGTAGGCAGGGGCGAACCTAGGTTCAAAGGTTTAGAGGGGCTTAGCCCCCAGTTATAATGTACAGTTCCTTACAATTAATATTAACAAAATATACCACTTTTAAATGTAGTCAGCTCTTTACACATTTGCAAACCTCATTTCAGCAGAATTTTACCTTCAAAATAGACACCTGTTGCAGAATCTAAAAATCATTCATAATCAATAATCACAGATTTCAAGTGGATAACACTCCAGTTTAGTGTGGACACTTTAGTTATCCATCCCTAGTAACCCTAACCAGAACAGACTCTTTAACAGGCTGAAATAATAACGTGACTAGTGATATGCCGGCAGACTAAAGGCTCAGAAAGCTAAAATTAGCTAATAAGTGATTCAGGCTAAGCTAGCTAACGTTGTTTATGCTATTTAGCGAACAAATAAAAATAAGCAGACACTTTATAAGTCACAGCAACGTCCCTGCATTATCAGAGCAGTTTGCACGTTTGCCATAGTTCAGGTAAATTGTGTTTTAAATCAGAATCACTGATTTGTCTCTTTATCTGCAATGAAAGTCTTATTTAGGCGATTAATGACAAGCCACCCTGTGGGAGCAGCGCTCAGCCCCTTTCACTCTATCCTGTCTGCAGATGACAAACATAACACTAGAAGACGAGGTCACAAAACAATACTAACATACACTTTTATTTCAACTACTATTATTATAGTTATTTTCAGGGGTGCTGTGATGAAATTTAGGGGCGAGCATCCCCTTAAAAATGGTCTAATCTTTCCTGTAGCTGGAGGATTGTAGATCAGCTGGCAAAACAAACACACACCAGTGCTGCGTCCATAATTGCAGATAACAGAGCTCCGTCACCTGAGTCAGCAGCTCCTACCCAACCTGGAATGGGCAGTCCCCACATTTGAATCTCGGACTTGAAAAGTTTGTGCTGCTTCACTTTTGGCCACAAGCTGTAGGTCCTCACACGATGAACACCCAAGGACCACAGCATCTACAAGAATCAAAGGCATGATGCTGACACTGCTGAACAGGAAACCCGTGGCTCCTTCACTACATCTGGAAACTCTGTAACAGTTGTGAACAGAATATGTGCCAAGGGTAGCCTCGGTGGGATTCATCGCCCACCATGAACGAGTGGGTTAATTGCAGGTATTTATGAGCCAAGCCCTTACAGGTAGTGCTCAAAACTGCACAATGTGCAGCTTGTGGTCATTTAAAGAAGCCATCATGAGAGGGATACAATACATGCTATATTTTTCAAACTGCTGCAAAATCTGAAGGTTTCCTCTACCAAAGATGATGAAATTCAGCAATCTTGCTGACAGACAAACAAACAGGTCTGCAGAAGAAAAAAGCTGCACAAAATGCTTAAAATGCATATTGACTTTCACATCAGCTCTGTGAATATGAACAATTGTAAAGTGTGAGGATGACGAATGCACTGCTTCATCATTAGACAGAGCCAGAGGTATTTTCAGCTTTCACACATACCCACACATGCACAAACAAGAGATGAGAGCAGCAGCAATGAGAGCTTCCTACAAAGGCTCCACAACCAAATGATGTAAAACTGAGGGGAGGCAGGAGGGACAAACACCCTCTGATAGAAGAGGAGAAATTCTCACCATTGATCATTTCTCGTCTGAACACACTCTGTCTCACCCACTGAGTATTTATAGCACAGTTTCATATCAGCGGGCTGAGAGTCTGAGATCGCTCTCAGTCACAAGAAACTAAGCCGTCACTTGCTGTAAACGCTGAAAAGCCAGTTTAACTGCCACATTTCATTTTTTCAGCTAAAATCCATATTTTTCAAAATAACCCTTTTTTAATCTTATAGTGAGCTTCAGTGCAGCCCCTCAGTCCATGCCTGTCTGAAGCAAGCTTTTACCTCGTCGGGCTTTAGGATAATACCCTCTGTAGAAGCAATCTTTCTTCTGATTGGCTGGCTGCTCATAAACAGCCAGGTAGATGGGCGGGGCTTCTGTGTGGAGCCATTTGAAGATAGATGCTCTTTTTGACATCATAAAGTTCCAAGTGTAGAAAAAACTGTGATAAACAGTGTTTAGAGCTTTTACTGTACTTGCATGTCAGCGCAGAGGCCGCATGGAGATCTGGGAATCCTCCGTAAATGAGAATCCCGGGAATGAGAATTATTCCAAGCGGTGACTGAAAGCAAAGAGCAGAAGCATCAGCACCTCGGCACACAAGTGGTGGTCTCCAGGTTGACAGTCTTATTCGCCATCGCCCGTTCTGCTCAAATGTTTTATAGAGTTATTGATTTATTTATTGAAGCCACTTACATTTGATGTATGAATGTTTCAACTTAGCAAAGAACCGATTTTAAAATGTATCTTTAGACGCTTTGTTATTAGCATCCTCTCACAAAAACAAATCATTTGTTCTCATTTCTTTACTCAAATCTACAAAAATGCCAAAGATGACACAGTCTGACATAAAATTGTATTTCTGCATCAACAAGGTGAACCCCAGAAAGGTGAGCGGAAAACTTGGCATGTCTCAGCATGTTGTGCAGATTGTCCTTAAAAATCAGAGGAAAGCTGACAAAAGATGATCTGTGAGACCAAAAAAAAAACTATCTACAGCAGATGAACAGTATCTGAAAGTGATGTCGGCCAGCAAAGACCTGACAGAGGACCTACTGTTCGCCTACTGCTTACTGAAGACTTGTCAGAAGTGGCCTCAGTCTCAGCGAGTGCCAAGAAGCTGTTCTTAAAGAAGAGGAACAGGGAGGAGAGGCTGAGGTAAGAAAACGATACAAGGACTGGATGGAAGCTCAGAGGAACAGGTTTGATGGAGAGATGGATCCACATCATGGTCAGTATGCATGAGGAGGTCCAACGGTGAGAGTCAGGCGATCCTCCTGTGTGGGATGCAGTGAGTTACAGGAGCATGTAACATGTTGTGGTACGGACGTATCCACAGCCTCTCTGCGCTCCACAAACAGTAAAAGTCTGAGCTTTATGCTCCTATGCAGCTGTCTGACCTCAGAGCTGGTCATTATCATTCAGAGCAGCACGGAGGCGGCTGGAAATAAAATGACTTATCTCGTCTGACGCTCCTCAGACTCAATTGAGAAAGAAGTAGAGATGAGGGCTGAGGGAAAATGCCAGCAAAGTTCAATGGCTGTTATTGGACAAGCTTTGGATCCATTCACACTGCGCTGAGGACATTATTTGGTGCCTCAGCATGGTAATGAGTGTGATTGTGTAAGGCCTCTATCCAGGTAAATGTGTCAGAGGTGGGAGACAACCTTTTTGTTTTTCCTCTTGTACCCAGACCAGAGGAGAGGCTCATTATGCAGCAGGGAAATGTAGCTTCGCTCTAGGTTGTCGACTCCCACGCGTTCAGTCACTCTGAAAATACACACACACACACACACAGTCACGGACACACACATACACACACAGACACATGGACATTTATGAAAGCATCTGTACAGAGTGTAGGCGTCGAGCAGATTTGCAGGTGCAGATAAAAGCTTCTGCTGTTGTTGTTGACTCTCAGCTGACGGGAGAGGCAGACAGTGTGGGAGCAGAGAAAACCAAGAGCCTGCCATACTTCCTCACTTGATATAATAATTATAGACAGCTACTGTATCTATTTATCATGCATGCAAAACTATTAATGTGTTTTAACGCGCTGTTCCCCCTGGCATTATAGTCAGTGTTTAAGGCATTTTCGGACTGTTTTTATCAGTTACTTTTGGACTTTTACCTCATACTGAAGATCTTTAACAGCAACGCAGTGACAACACAAACGTTTATAATGAAAAAGGGTTTAGGAATGATTTGATATGATTGTAATGAATCACCTTTTGTGTCACAAAGATGTCTAATCATAGCACGGAATTCAGTTTAGTATTATTTATATAGCGCTCGGTCACTTTAAATTATAAATAATAATACAGAAACCCCCCCAACAATCAGCGACCTCCTATGAGCAAACACTTTGGTGAAAGTGGGAAGGAAAAACTCCCTGTTAACAGGAAGAAACCTGCAGCAGAACCAGGCTCAGGAAGGGGCGGGGCCATCTGCTGCGATTGTTTGGGGGTATGGGGAGGGAGACAGGACAAAGGCAATATTTCAGGCTGCTGAGTCACTGTAGTGACTGTTGATTGTAGACTGTACATAAAAGATGTCCCACATGACGTCACCCAGTCATTCTGGACTCTTGTATTTAAAAACTTCATACTTTTTGTTTTCAATGTGTTGGTTTTATTTAGAAAAAAGGGTGTTAAGTTCTCAGCTCTTAGCAGCTACTTAGCTTGATTAGCAAACTGCATCCATAACCTAACTAATAACTAACTAGTAACTAATCAGTGCTCAGTAACATCCAAATAAAATTAGTACAGTAACCGATGATGTCATTAAAAATGCTACTAAAGGCTCCAACAGCATAAACACGGTCCAGAGGTCTAGTTCAGGTGAAGCCTAGCAGACAGCTAGCAGCTACAGTCGCTTGTGTCCCCATCCGCCTGTCAGCCAAAGAGGCCACGCCCCTAATAACGCAAACTTTAAGCCATAGTTCAATTTAAATAGGTGATTTATAGAAACATCTTCCCCACTGTACAGGTGTTATGAAGGAGAAAAGGATTTATAGAGGCCAAACAGTTTGTGTATCAGGCTGTAAACATGGTTTTTTCTGCTCTAAAGTTTTACCATGGAAGTCTACTGGTGTTGACTCACTGCTGCCTCTGCTGGACGTTAGAGAAACTGCAGGATTTGAGGCTTTAGCGCTTCATTGGCTTCATTTTTCAGGCCAGCAGGTTTATGCCGTGCCCATGAGTGGGCAATCCTGAGTAGCTTGAACTGACACAAAGACAAGTCTGTGAGATTTTCTCTGTTAAAATCAATCTGAATGCACCAAACGCACCAAACCTCAGAACTTTACACGATGTTTTAGAGAGAATGGAGTCTTTGAGCGTTGCACTGACAGAATCGTAACTCTGCTGCGGCTGATCAGTATGCTGGCACTTTATTTAGGAAACGTTATCACATTTATAACAGTGTGGAAAACATCCCTCTCTGCTGGAGCACTTCATCCTCTTACAAAGCAGGGTTATTTAAAAGTGGCTGATGGTCCACGGTTATTATGATAGCTTCTCTCCGGTGGACTCTTCAGCTCTGTGTTCTCTCGAAGGTCAGCACAGAGTTGGCCCGCTGGTTGCACAACTCTCACTGAAATGAATTGGTTTCACACTTTTAAATACATGGCTAATGGTGTTAGTTAAATACCCCCCACCATTGTGGCTAAAAGCTGGGCTCTGCTTTCGATAGCTAGTTGGTAATTTTGTGTGCCATTTGGCGCTCAGTGGGTGAGGTGTCCCGTAGAATTATTAAAGCTTATTGTAGAACAGTTTCCTGCTGCTGCTGGACACACAAGGACTGAATAATGAACTAAAAGATCAAAGCTAAAAAAAAGAAGGAATAATATGAATTCACCGTGGGGGAATCTTTATCAAGTGGTTTTGGCCTTGATCCTCAAACCCACTGAAAGTTTGAGTCTTAAATTAAATTTCTATTTATCCAAATATCAATTTAAAGAATAAAAATATATTCTACTAACAGCAAAATCTTTCATTTGCCACTTTTTGTGTCCTCGCTGAAACCTATAAGATTATAAAAATCCTAATTCTCCCTAGTAACCAGAGGTCGTCCATCAGTCTGTAGGCCCGTGTGACTGAGGGCTCAAACTTACATCTGCTGGAGTTTGAAAACTATGACTTTAAACAGCAGACTGTATATAACAGATGGACATGGCCACCACAGTCCATTGAGTTCTGGATTTACCGTACAGCTCTCGATGAGCCAGAAATGACCATATTTAGTACGCACAGCAGCCATATTACTGGTCACATGATCGCATTAAAAATGTTACAGCAGGCTTCAACAGCACAAACACAGCCCAGAGGTCCAGTTCAGACTCCAGTTAGCTGAGGTGAAGCCTAGCAGACAGCCAGGATGTTGTGCTGACGCCCTTTAATTGATACCACAATAAAGTCGGTGAGTGACCGGACAATAAAATCAATCAATAAATAGAAGTGGTCTCATTTATCAGTCCGAGACGTTACATATCCGGCCACATCGTTGTTATTAAATGTGTTTTGCACGTTGACTTTAGGTTGATGTGACAGAGAAAAGCAGTGAGGCGAAAAGGTTCATGCTCTGTTTAATCTTTACAAAACACTGTGATTATGTGTTATTTTAAAACTGTTTATTATGGCGACAGATTGCATTTATTGTCAAGTGGAGCAATGAAAGAAATCATCTTTGAATGTTGGCTGCAGAAAAGAATCAGTTTTCAGTTTAAACTGGGCTAACAGGAGCCACGGCACATCTGCCCAATAACGCACTAAATCTGAGAGAAAACAGCAGCCGCTGCTCTTCAGTTTATCTAACAAGCGATGGAAAGCAAACTTACATCCAACCAAAGCTTCTGCTGACTCGATTAGTATTCCAGCCTCAGTGTATTTTTAAACTGGAGAAAAAATAAAGTTATTCATGAAAGGAAAAGCTCTCTCTCTGCCCAGCTGCAGTCACAACCAATATTTCTAGTTGTGACATGACAGGACAAAAAGTATCCACCAATCGGGCAGTCAGGAACACGCCCACATCACTATATATAATAAGAAACCAGAGCGTCCTACAGGTTAGACAGGATGTATACAGTAGAGCTCAGGTTTTGTTAAGATACATTACACATTATGCATGAGTGATGGTTTGAAATGTTCCATCGGGCTGTGAATGCTGTGATCCTGGAAAATCCACGCTCCAGGAGCGGGTGACCTCCGACGTGTTTACTCCCACATCATGTGTCTGTCGGCATCATTCGTCACTATCAGTGGACGCCCCTTCAGTCACCCGACTGAGAGCTGACATAAGTTTAGACCAGACCCCGCCCACTTTGTCTCACTAAGACTTATTTCATCTGCTGCAGCTAAAAGTTGCAGAGTTTCAGCGGCGTGAGACAGACTAGTCCTTTTACACGATGCCCATCGGTTTCTCTTTCAAAATGACTAAATTTGACGTGGAGGATCATCACTTGTAAAACGAAAGGTGAAAATTCAGTTTTGGATGAGCGGTTTTTGGCATTTTTAGTTGAAAACTGACCCAAAGTGACATTTCACAGCGATTCCACCTGGAACATTGTGCATTCATATGGCATCCCTGAGCAGTTCCGAACCCTTTACCTTCGATCTGCGTCCACACAGATTTCTTCACCACTGACATGTGTGAGGCAAGGGGGCATTCTCTTTCCCTTCCTCTTCCTTCTTGCCATCGACTTTGTTATGCGTACTGCCATAGACCGAGATGGCTTTGGGATACCTTAGCGCAGTGCTTCTCAATTATTTTCTGTTATGGCCCCCCTAGGAAGAGAAAAGTATTTCGCGCGAAGGACTGCCTTAGCGAAACATCAACATGCTGATGGACCTTGACTTCGCGGATGTTGTCCCATTTTTGGCTGACGTCCAGAAGTAAGGGACAACCATGACATCAAGCTTGGAGCAAGAGGCAGCCAAAGTGGGCTTGCGGATCAGCGGGACCAAGACCAAGGTCATGAGGCGGCACAGGATCCCTTTATGGTGAGACAGCAACCGCTGGAGGTGGTGAACCAGTTCAACTACCTGGGCAAACCAAAGAGTGGAATAATATTATGTAATGATGCTGATTGTACATGTTTGAAATAAAAATGAACTGAACAGATTCCTTACAAGCGATGGAGATGCTGATCACAAACACGAACAACATGGCGGAGGACTTTCATCGATGAACTACGCGCCTTAGATGTTGAATGGGATGAGGCTGAAGCAGGTGCAGCTGAACAACTAAGCAGGCGGAGACTTACCTCCCAAAGTGCCAAACGGCACAGGAGGACCTGTCTGAGTCTTGGCCAAAGGGACACGTGAGGCGAGGACTGAGACCAGGACTTGAATAGTCTTGTTTTTCTACATTCTCAGCATGGTTGTGCATCATAAATTTGTTCCCCACGATCAGATCTTCAGTGCAGATTGTCCCTGCGAAGCATCGGTGTATTTGCTGTAAGCAATAAGAATTTCTGAATTTCTGCCACATTAGCACATTATGCTTTAATCATTATGCTCCTGCCACTTCATCAGCATCAACAGAGGCAGAGGTGGACCAAACAGGACTGACCTGAAACCCACCCAGAGACGCAGGAGGAGATGACCTTGAAGGAGAAATGTTACAATTTTACATTTTAATGACTACATCTATAAAACTTTTCTTTTTCCATCAGGACACCTCACACTCCTAACCTAGAAAACTGAACTCTGTAGCATGTGTATGTTTCCATCCCACAAACACCGGTCCACCTGCCATAAAGCTCCCACCAGAAAAACTGAACCTCACAGCTCAGTGGTTATGTGATTGGCGACCACAGGAAAAACTCCCAGATGATTCACACATGCGGTCCAGCAGTTCTGAATACAGTGTTAATGTGTCATCCTTCTTGTTATTGTCTCATACTGTAACAGCCAGAAGAGGAAGTCAGTAAAAATGTTAGCAGATCACATGAAATCCAAGGAACTCGACACCTTTGGGAGGGATTTAGAAATCAGTGGCTCGGTTGTTAACCATCAAACAATCAGAGCAGAAGAAACGAGGGGAGGCTCAACAAGACGTCAGGAGTAAAGCTGCATCGACACAAATTAACAATCAACACAGACAGCCTGTCAGAAGAGATTCATCACAGCTGAAGAAGAAAAAACAGGATGTTACATCCCTCAGGTGGAATAAACACTGTGACTGTTAACAGCATCTCGCTCTACCCTCGGTGACCTCGTCCAGTGGAAACAACTCTCATGGGCTAATTCTGCATTTAGGATTCGAACCTTGTGAAATGCGAAAGGTGCGACCACATGACTGGATCTGCACCAGCACAGGAAAGTCTTGTGTTTGAGTTACATAACAGAGATTTTCATGAAATGGTCATTTTACTGCTTATTCATCTAAATAAACTGTCTTCGAATGAATCAGAGTTTATGTTTATTTGTCCATTCTTGTGTATTTGCATAATTTAGCTTTTTGACTAACACACGCATCACAGACTCCGGGAAACACTGAATACTAGTCGATGTTTATCGTCCACTGTGTTCGCTCGCTCGTGCAGTGAAGCTGAGATGAGATTGGCAGTGAAGGGACGCGTCTCTGGATTCCTTCACTCTCGCCTTCACTCTTTGTTTCGACCCTTTTCACTTTCATGATGTGCTTTTCTTTTTCCGTCGGCAGTTCTTTTGTCACGTCAGTGTCCGAGCCTCCTGCCCCTGACCTCTCTTGACCCCTCTAAGCTGCCGTGATGTCCCGCTATAGGCCCAAATTGACCTTTAACCCCCAAAGACTGAGGCCTCGGCCCCTCGCCAGTGGGAAAGTGGAACATTCCCACTGAAACTAAAGAAGGATGATATGAACACGCTCAAACGCACACGCGCATTTACACATGCAGGGAAACGAGAGAGCACAAACATGCGTGAACAGATCAATGAATACACACAGACACAGAGGTGGGAGAGACGGGAGGTGGAGCTCCTCCATTATTGATACTCCCTCAGGGGAGAACTTTGCTCCTTCTCTAATCGGAGGTCGTCTCTTTGTTCAGAGCAACGGCCACACAATAAAGTTGATGAAGTGAACGTAGCGAGCGGGACCCTGGAGAAGACACCGGGTCTTCCTCCAGTGTCTTAATGAGAACATGGAGCTGAAAAGTGTGTGTCACTAACACGGAGTCAGCACAGGAACACGTCTGCAAACCCAAAACTCTTCTTCACAACAAAGAGACAATAATAATGACTCATCTGTAGCAGGAATATTACAGAAATGACCAAATGAATGGAGGTCTAGGATTTGTTGTAAATTATGTATTACACACACACACACACACACGATGTTAGCCGACTGGGCATTCATGGAACGCCATAACAACAGGATACAGGAACATCTGTGGCGAGTCTGGCCTGGAAGTCCAGAGGTCAGAATGGGAGACGCTCCCTAGAGACTCGAGAACAAACCAGCTAAGATCCTGTAGGACTTCCAGATACAGACGGACAAGCTGGTGACGGCTAACCAACCGGACCTGCAGCACAGCGAGAGTGGTGAGAAAGCAGAGGAAGACTATGGAGTGAAAATAGTCTCAAAAGATTCGCGCATGCGTAAACTACATTTCGTCCGTAACTTCAAGATTTCCATCCAAACTTCAAATTTGCACACATCAGAGTTACAAGCGGACAAGGGTTTGAGACTCATTTCACGTCTCAAGATTCGTGCGTGCACGAGGCGTTTAAGGCTGGTGGAATGCTGGGTCATCAGAGTGTTCTTCCACATTAGCTCCAACTAACAGATAAAGCTTCTGCTAAATGAAAAAATATGTATCCAACAAGCAGCACACAAAACGTAATCTAAAATGATCCATAAAACGACTCATTCTAAGGTAGTAAACCGTTTGTGTTTAACGCTTGTAACTCTGATGTGTGCAAATTTGAAGTTATGGATGGAAATCTTTAACGAATT
>VUQR01030823.1:0-13466 GCA_015108515.1 Hemichromis elongatus
TTCTAACAGCACCTGTAACATGGCTGCCTTTAAGTATACGTACGTATCGGTAACACAAATTATGTTGCTTATACATTTTTTACGAAAAAGTGCACAGATAACATTTTAACATCTCTTAACAACTGGTGAAATATATACCGTATATATACTGTAGCCTACCAGGAAAAGTCATTAATCACCTTCTTCATCTTCCTCCTGCACACTAAAACCATCAAAGTCCTCTTCTTCAGTGTCCGAATTGAACAGCCGAAGGATCTCATCACTCACTTCAGTCTCCTCGTTGTCTCACATGAGCTCTGGGTGGTGCTCTTCATCACGCAGCAGTCCAGCCTTTCGAAACCCATTAGTAATGGTGGATGTTTTGACACGGCGCCACGCATTTAGGATCTACTGGCAGACTTGAGTTAAAGATGCTCTTCGCATGCGGCCTGTTTTGGTAAATGATTTCTCGCCGCTCGTCATCCAAGCCTCCCACTCAAGGCGCAGTGCCACTTTAAATGCCCGGTTCACGCTGATGTCCAGTGGCTGCAAATACTTAGTGGTGCCCCTAGGAATCACAGATGG
Organism: Hemichromis elongatus; assembly: GCA_015108515.1. NCBI lineage: Eukaryota > Metazoa > Chordata > Actinopteri > Cichliformes > Cichlidae > Hemichromis > Hemichromis elongatus. The sequence goes on from VUQR01030823.1 coordinate 565, forward strand.
AATTGAGTTTGTACTTTTGATGGCAGCTTTCACTAGATTTGTTATGTGGGCCCTCATGCTTGCCATAACGAGCAATACTTTTTTTCTGTGAAAAAATATCCCTGGTCGCTTGGTGTAGCACTCTCTGAACAAATCCTTCATTAGGTTCTCCATCATCCAGCCTTTCTTGTTGACTTTCACCATGATTTCTTTTGGGAATTTTTCCTTTGGCATTGTCAGCCGCTTAAAAATCACCATCGGTGAAAGCTTTATTCCGGATGCTGCACAGCTCAGGACACACGTGAAAAGCATTTCTCATGGCCACTTGTTTTAGTGTGATGGACGAGTCACCTTTTTTATTAACTGTCCGAGTGAGAGGAAGGTCAAACGTAAAAGGTACTTCATCCATATTTATCATATCATCTGGCCCGATGGAATTCTCCGCTATCTTTGTTTGAGTGAATGTGCGGAAGTTAGCAAGTTTTTCCTCGTAGTCAGGAGGGAGCTGCTGACACAAAGTTGTGCATGCCCTAGTAGACAGGCCTTTTCATCTTATAAATCTAAAACACCACAACGGCCCGCCTCTAAAGTCTTCAATTTTCATTTCAGCGGCAATTGCTGTAGCCTTCAGTCTGATCTGCATGGTGGAAACACCGTGGCTGCCTTTTCTCTGAGTGTTAACCCAGTCTTCAAGATAGTTTTCAAGTTTGGGCCATCTACTATGATTACCTCTGAAAGCTTTTGTTGTCTTTTTGCATTGACTCAGTTCTTCACTGCTGGTGTCTCCACCGTCTCACCATCGATTCATTAATGCCAAGATTACGTACAGCAGCTTGATTTCCTTCTTGAACCGCCAGATTGATTGCCTTTAACTTAAAAGCTGCATCATATGCTTTTCTTCGATTGTTTTCCATGTTGATTAGGGTGAGTAAGAACTACTGATTTATAATCATTTAATTGTGAAAGTGTGCCTAATTTATGCACAATTTCATTGGACCTCTGTGAACTACTTTTCAATTTTATTGGTTTACGGTTACCACGCAAAATTTTTTTGGCGGCATGAAAAAAAAAAAAGCATTAGCCACACTTTAATATAAGCCACAGGGTTCACAGTGTGGGAAAAAAGTAGCAGCTTATAGCCCGAAAAATACGGTAGTAGTATAACACACTATAACTAAAGTTAGTATCTAACAGGATACAAAGTGAAGTAGATGGTCAGATGGACTGGTCTGAGTATTTAAGAAACTGCTGATCTGTTGGGATTTTTTAACACAGCTATCATTTACAGATAATGGTCCAAAAAGGACAAAATATCCAGGAAGTGGCAGTTTTCTGGTAGAAAATACTTTGTTGATGCCAGAGGTCAGAAAAAGCTTTGAGCTGATAGGAAAGCAAAAGCAATTCAAATAACCACTTGTTGCAGCCAAGGTATGCAGAACTCACCTGAACTCACCACATGTTACACCGTGAGGCAAATGAGCCACAGCGGCAAAAAACCACACAGTCTGCGAAGAGCAGGAAACTGAGGCTACAGTTCAATTCAACCTCATTTATATGGCACCAAATCACAACATCAGATGCCTCAAGGCGCTATTATTAATTCTCAAAGGTTCCCCAGAGCTAGGAAAAAAAAAAGATTGTAAAAACGTTGCCTGGTCGGATGAGTTTCAATTTCTGCCGTTACATTCAGATGAACGCGGGGTTCCATGCTGCCTTGTAGCAACAGGCTGGTACGGGTGGTGTGAAGGCGTGGGATATATTTTGTTAGCATACTTTGGACCCCTTACTATCAACTGAGCACCACAGCCTGCCTGAGTGTTGATGCTGACCATGTCACTCTCTTTATAACCACAGTGTTCCCACCCTCTGTTGGCTACTTCCAGCGGGATAACTTTCTACTGTAATGGAGGCACTGGGGCAATTTGGTGTTTTCTGGGGTTTGGCACACACTGTTGTGTAAATATGAAATAAATCGAGTTGGACACAAGCAGGCTGTCTTTATGAGTTTTATTTACCTCAGCAAAAGGGTTGAACAACAGTACACACAGGATGGCAGCTCTAAGTCTTGAATATTTATAAAGACAAGTTATCTGCCGTGGTCACAGAAAACATTCAGAACATTTAATATAAAGAAAAAAAAGTCTGGTAAAGGTCTCCAATGATGATCCCTAGACAACACAACAGGAACCAACTGAGTTGAGGAACTGTCCAGCCAGCTCCAGCCACTGTTGAACCAGATGACAGTCTAAAGGGGAAAGAAAAGTATTGGTTCTGATAAAACTACTATGCCATAAGGGAGATACTAAGTAGTTTTAGCCAACATAACACACTCGTGGATATAATGAGGATTCATTGGGATTTAAAAAAATAATTATCTTCATTTCATGACTCCCAACTCACTGGTTTGATCCTGGGGAGGCCCTACTAAGGGGTTTTATCAGAGTTACTCTCATACTAAGTTCTGCTGTTTCATACGTTGAATTTTGAAATGTCATTGAGCTTGTAAGTACTAAACTCATGGGTGTGTGTGTAATGGGTAAAAAGCACTAAAGGCATGAATGTGTGTGTGAATGGGCGAATGTGGGCTGCACTCTGAATGCTTTCAGAGAAAAGCACTGCATAAATCAGTCCATTTACATTTTATCTCTGAGTAGAGGACCTTAACAAGCTTTTAATCTACACCCTAATATTAATAAATTGCAGGTAGTTGATTCAGTGTGAGAACAGGCCTTGCAAGTTTCAGCATTGTTTAAGTCTTAAAATGTAAAAACTGTGAATACCTGGTGGAAAAGTAAACATTAACACCAGCATCTGTGTTTCATCAGTTTACATTTAGTCTGCAGTACCTCTTTTAAAGGGAAAATTACTAAATTGTAAATGTGGAACAATTTGAAAGGCCAACAGATGTGGATATGAATGAACGCTGAGTTTTCCTGGTTACTTTCCAGTGCAAAATTCCCTCTGGTTTCTAGTGGCCACCCCACGCCACCGACCCTGTCACTACCGATTGCTTGTATTTGCAATTATGCCTTGTTTACTTCTGTCACTCCCTTTAGCCGTGGCAAGACGCTTATGTAACACAGCGTATGATGCATGATCATCTGCACTGCTGTCTCCCTGAGAGAAATCAATTTAGCCCAATAGTTCTCATCTTTCTGTTCTGCACTCTTGTTGCTTTCTTCTCTTTCTGCTGTGTGTTCCCTCCATTTCCTTGTATGAGCAAACAGTGGGAGTCCTTTCATGATTGCTAATATGTCTGGCACATAGTGGCCTGAGTTTGAAGCTTATTCTTTATGAAATATGGTGCTCAAAGACAAAATATACTAAAGTGGCTGGATGGAGCTTTGGGGTTTGGAGTATTTTGCACGGCATTTAAGGATTTCAGTGCGTTTGAGAGACTTTGTTTGTGCAAAGTATCGCAAAATATTCACAATCCTCTCAAACAATTGAAGAGGCAAAGAATTACATGTCAAATTTAGAAAAGGGCACAGTCAAATTCCTGTCAGCATACTTCCACTGTATGTCTCACATGAACAAATTTGATATGCATGCAACTTGAACGTGTCCTACTATCCTGCTGCACTCCACTGCACAAGGGGGTCGGGAAATCTATTAACCTTTCAGGCAGCAGGAGAACTATCCAGCTAGCCAGGAGGGGAGCAAATGCATCTGTATTTAAAGGTTAGGGGAGATGTGGAGTAATGAAGCAGAGGCAAAGAAGAGTCAGAGGAGGGGTTGGGTGGATTTGATATCTAGGAACATAAATACACAAGTCAACGCTCAGGCTCACTAAAGTATCTGTATGTATTCTCAGCAGGCAAGCTGTTTATTTCAGCTCTAGTGGAAAAGAGGAGTTCTCCAGTGCTGTTTGCTTTCACCTTCACATTTAGCTCTAGTAACATTTTTCAGAAATTAAGGCTGAACATTAGAGAGTCTGAGTGCAAAAGAAGATAAAACAGCATTTAGGGGTGCAATAAAAACTCTGGTATATTTCTGCAGTCTAAGGAAATTAGAGATTGACATTGATTGACATTCAAAGTGCACTTAAGGGGTCGAGTTGCTGCGACTGTTCCTTTCAACATTTTTTCACTTTCTTAAAATACAATTAAAATCCAAAAAAACCCAAAAAACAAAAACAAACACAAATTATTTCTTCCTTCTTCTTCTTCTTCTTCTTTTTTTTTTTTTTTTAAATCTAGATCATCTTTAGGGGAAGCTGGCAATGACATGACATCAAAGACAACCTGTGGTCATTATGTAAATATTTTGATAATGATAGACGTGATTAACACTCCATATATTGTTTTTTTTACTTGGAGGAAGAAAATTGAAATTTTGAATCTATTGAAACTTTTGATTGTTCTAATAGAGTATTTATTTCTGAGAAAATTTGCAGCAGCAGCTGAGGAAATATGGACCGGCTAAAAAAGCTCCAGTTTAATTGGTGGGACTTCTTTTGAAAGCATGACATGACATTTTTTGGTTTAAGCTGGTTAAATAAGCATCTGTGTCTTGTAGTGCACTTATTTAAAAAATGACACTGGGGAGCTTCTCGCCTATTACTTGGCAATATTTCTTCTCCTTTCAGCTGCTCCCTTTAGGGGTCGTCACAATGGATCGTCTGCCTCCATCTCACCCTATACCTAGGCCTATACCTATACCTTCTGTCACACCAACCCTCTGCATGTCCTTCTTTACTACAACCATGAACATTCTCCATGGTATTTCTCTTTTCTGCCTGGCAGCTCTATCTTCAGCATCACTTGTCCAATATTTCCACTATTCCTGACGGTATCTGACATTTGAAATAATCACTACACTGCCATTTTTATGTATTGCCTATGTAATTACCAGTGAAATCTTTTCTGTAATGAAATTGATTTTTATATATGTGGTGTGATCCAGTGTAGAAAAAAAACTACAAAAAGTCCAAATATATCCTTTCTACATTTTTTTTTACTTTTATGTTTCCTGAAAGCTAACAAGTAACAAGTAAAAAAAAATCCATCTGTTTTTGTTTTTTCTATGATTTTTTTTTTTACTTGAAAATGTAAAACTGTCTCTATTCTTTGAATTATTGTGGTTTAAATAGTAATTTAATTTTAATTTAGGGGTCAAACTCCCTGGCCAGGTCACACCCCAGTCATGTGCTGCTGTGCTGAGCAGAATTTTTCCCCAGATGAGAATGTGGGTTAAAATTGTGTTGTTTAACATCAGAAAGCCTTAATGTTTTAGCATGATTGTAGCTAAAAGAGTTATTCTTAGAGCCTGAAAATCACCATGTCCTCCCTTGTTTAGGATTTGGCTACGTGAGATGATTGCATGTTTGTATATTGAAGAGGTTCGTTATCGTCTGGCTGACACTTGCTTTAAATTTGTTGAAATCTGGGGCCCTTTTCTTTATCATATTAACAAGGATTCAACATAATTTTTAACTAATTTGACTGCAGTTTGTGTTTATGTGAAACCGCACTTCTGCTGGACCCTGATTCTTTCCTGGACTTGTTACCCACATCTTTTGGACTCAGTAAACTCTCTGTTGCATTGCCTAACTTCACACACTAGCATTTTTCTTGAACTTTTGATATTGTTTGGCTAATATGTGTTTTTTTTTTCCTTTTCTTCTCTTGTCTTCCTGCTCTGTTTTTTTTTTCTTTTTGTAAATATCAGAAAGTCCAGTTACTCTTTGATAGCATTGTGTGTGTTTCTCTCTTTCTTTCTTTATCTCTCTCTCTCTGTGAATGTTTTTTTAAGTACTGCATTACATTCATTGACTTTGACTTGAATGTTTTTTTTTGTTTTTTTTTTCCATATGCTGAGACAGTGGCATTCCATCAGGGCAGGAAAGGCAAGTAGTACATGTTTTGAGTAATAAAAACATCCATTCAGTTTTCTGTTTATCAAATTCAGGGTGGCAGGGAGGCTGTAGTTTAATTTAGCTGGCATTGGGTGAGAGGTGGGGTACACCCCGGACGGGTCTCCAGACTGTAAGAGATAGAAAAGGGTAGGGGGAAAGTGTACCAATTAAAACATATCAAAGGTAAAGCAAACCCTCTTCTTTCATCCCAAACAGTGTTACATTAATCCTTTTAAAGTACTCCCATCTTGTGGCCCTAGTTGGCTAGTTTCTCTGGAAGCAGGATTCACTCTACTTGATTGCACAGTCAGTGGAATCTGTATGGAGTCAGTCATTGGAGGGTGTGCCCATGTCCCATTAACAAATGCTGGAGATTGTCAAAGTAAGAAACTACATAGCAGCTGTTCTGGTGGTTTGTGGATAAAACTCTTTGATGGGATACTGATTGGAGACCAACATGCTAGGAAGTGGCCGCTGGCTGTGCACTGATCTGGGATCAGTGCACTGCTTTGGAACTCAGGAGACTCTCAGACCCATTGCTGTTGACAATCCATTCATCATGCTGGATATATAGATGTAACATTTGAACCCCTATAGCATTTTACATGGTTACATGCTTATATGTCATTTACTTGCTTACGTAGGTATTGCATTTATGCATTAAATGTAAATTAATATGCAGGTTTGACTGCATGGATCGTGGATCTGCTTTTATAACCTACATGACATATATAAATCTTTACAAATAAAACCCTGAAATTTGAAACAGGAGTAAATGCAAAATTTAGTAGTTTCTCTCTACAATTTTGTCCTGATTACCATCAGCCAAAGGACAGCTGGGGCACATACACGATAAAGCAATATCTATGAGTTATACTCAGTTAATTGGCAGAACTACAGTTGTTAATCATATGCACAACAGGCACAACAGTGTGCAACATATAATTTGTGGATAACAAGAAAATAAAACATATATTGACACCTGCAGGTACACAGCTGACAACAGCTGATAGAACCTGCAAGTGTGATCCACCTCTCCTGCCAAAATTACAGCGAGCAACTCCTAACAATGAAAACAAATCATCAGTTCAGGACAAATGAGAAGAAGCTACTTCAACATCTCAGGGTGTAAATACAAACACTTAAAAAAAACGCTACTCTGTAATGTGACAGAGAAGGCTCCTTTAATATTCATAAAAGAAAATGAAACACTATCAGAACATAAAAATATGAACACACACACACACACAGCACCCTTTTCCTTTGACACTGCAGCCAGAATAGCAGTGGGCTAGAGCAGAAAAAACATCGACGAGAGAAGGACCGTCTGACAGACACATGTTTGTACTAATCCACCTGTGTGTGGAAGCAGAGTAACATGACAGCTTAATTAAATTCATCAGGGTCATTATAGGCCAATGAAAACAGGTACTGGTAGAAGACAGGTGCCAATTTTTAGATTTAGTTGCCTTTTACAGATGGCAGAACTTCTGTAAATTTGAGTTTGTTAAGACAAGATGCTTTAAAATCAGGAAAATCAAAAATCACTGCTAAAGGAAAGGAAATGTCTTTTATATAGTGTGATGTCCATTTAAGTAGGAAGAAGGTTATTTCTGAATCCAACTGTGGAGGTCAGAAAGCAAAGACAGAGTCATTTTGAATGGTTAATGAAGGAAGTAAATGCCTTGATCTTAAGTGGACCCCATGCTTAGGGCCATATTCAAACAGTTAATGAGGTAGTTAATGGATATTTCAAGCAAACTGGGGTCTGAATAGCAATTATATGTCCTCATATGTCTTTTTAAAGTTTTTACTGTATAACATGACACAACATAACATTTACTATAGCATGAAATGCTTAAGGGCATGTAAACCTGCAAGCTTTACCTAGTGGATGGTGGAGAAAACATCAGAAAGACCATTTTATATCCATCATTTTATTAATACCACTCAGAAATGCCTGAGAGGTTTTGAGCAGAGCACTTTTCATTCAAATTCAAAGGAAGCATTCAGATGGAGTGACAGCTGTATTCATGCTCAGTCAGACAGAATGATCAGAGAGAGAGAAACACTTGAGCTGAAGACAAAACCTTTTGCTTTCCAAGTCAATTTAATATTTGACTTCAGGAGAATGGCACGAGAGATACAACAATCCCAGAATGCATAAAATGCAATTTGAAAAAAATGCAGATTACTGCTTAGTTAATTAAAAAGGCTGACTTAATAGAAATAATTGCAAGATGAATACAAAATTAATAATCAGCCAATCAATCCAACTGTCAGTAGACTTAATTACTTTGCTCCATCCACTGCAGTGCATTGAGTTTGGAGTGTTTTGTTCAGACAACCTCTTTTCACCCACATGTATTACTACTGTAACAGAAAATCATCCAAATGTTCATCTCCACGGGAGCCACGGACGAGCCATGACTGTCATTAATCCATTAACAAACACCCAGAAAGCTGCCAAATGGATTTCTTTTATGTTCGCAGTTAGAATATCCTTTTAATAAAGTTCAATCTGAGAAAAGAGAAAAATAAAGATGCATAACGAGGTGAAGTGGAGCTACTGCTTCCACCACCCCCTGCTCTTCTGGAGAATACTGGAACATTAGTAAGCCAGCAAAGAGGCATCATCTCTCCAGATTACCCTTGGCCTGCCCTGGGGTCTTGTCATGGTTTCACATGGCCAAAACATGTAGGTGCTATCCAACAGATGTCTGTACCACCTCTAATGCTTCACATTAGTTGTTAAGAGATACTCTAAGAAATATTATTGAACTCTTTAAAGGTGATCACACTTAAACTCTTGTTGGCTTAAGGGAAATATCAAAGCTTGCAATTTGCACTGATAATGAAGGTGGCCAAGATCTTAATGCATCTTTGTTTTTCATCTTTATTTTTCATGCATCTTTTTATTTCAAGTGAGAAATTACATATGGGAATGCCAGATTACTATGATTGAGTAGAAATCAGGTTTAAGTCAGTTCAATTCAGTATACACAACAGCTTTTTTTACCATAAGCCAAATGCCCTACAATATTACACAAAATCCAAATCAGCATTCTCATGGTGACATTGGGGAAGAAGAACCCCCTCTTGACACTTACTAGTTATCAAAAAGAAAGGTTTTAAGGCTCATCCTAAAAGTAAAGATGGGGTTTATCTCCTGAACTTAAACTAAGAGCAGATCCTACTGTGGGAACATCTAGTGGAGTTCAAAATATGTGCCAAGTCGAAAGATGGGTTTGAAACATGTATTCAGGGACTACATCGGTATGTTAACTGCTCTGATCCCATCACAAGAAGACCACTAGTTGTTGGCATGTTACTGCCAACAAGCATGAGTGTTGTAAAGAAAAGCAAAAGAAGAAAACAGTGGAAAGTCTTTTGTCTTTTCAGTTTATTATTGCTAACTACACTCAGTTTTAAATGTATGCACAGTTTCAAGTCTCCCAAAATCTGAGAACATTAAAACAGACATGCACACACACAAACACATCAGGATCTTGTTTCTCTGACAGCTTTGGTGCTTTTTGTTTCCATCGTTCCTATTTCTGTTTCCTCAAACAACCGCCTCCTAAAAGTGTGAAAGTGAAATAAAGAGTCTGACAGCCCAAATTGCTGGCTTTTACATGCCTGCCCAAACCATTCCCCAAAACCATTACCCCCGGTCTGATGATCCAGTCCGATAAAGGGAAGATAGACCAAGACAGAAGTTGTGTTTCTGTTAGCTGTGATTACACAACACTGTTATCCCTCCTCCTGCTTTTGCTCTTTGTTCCAGGTGATGTGCTGATGAGCTGCTTCTCCCTATAGGCACACTATCTCTGTGGCTAACACATACAGATGGTGCAGACAGTGAGATAGGATCATTGCCTGCCTGCAAGAGAGCCAAGCCAGAGGCAAGACAGGGTGTCAGTTTGATCTACTATGCCCTTTGTCTTGCTGTTTCACAGACTCTTGGTTTTCTAAGGACAGGAAGAATCAACAGGTGATGCTAAAATGCATTGAGTATGAGGACATCTGTTGTCTCCCCAAAGCAAATTATAATTAGCGTCATGTAAAAAAAGGTGTTTGGAAATTTTAAAAAAAATCCATTCTAGTACTGCTTTCTTTTAAAATATATATTTTTTTGTCATTTCTCCTTGTTTTTATTGTTTTATGGAAATTTTCTCTGAGCACTTCCCTTTTAATGGCCTATCACCATGATTTAAGTTCATAAAATCTTGATGTTTTCCTCTGAGATGCCTTCAGTTATCACCATTTGCTTAAAGTAATGAGCTCTGCTTCTTGCTTATCAGACTGCACCATGCACTGCCTTACTGCTGGAGGTTGCTTGAGGTTAGGAAATGTCCCAAGCTCTTTATTTTGTTTTGAAAAATATTTAAATCAAACATGCTGCTGCGGTGGAAGAACAAACTACATTTCTTTTGTTATTTTGCTAGAATGAAGACTGATTTTTGCTTCAATAGAAAAGGGCGGTACCCTCACCTTTTCCAGGCTTTACAAAAGAGGTTATGTAATATCTACAGGCAGGAAAAAAATAATAATTCACTTTGCAACCGGACGTTAACATATTGCACAAAATATAAAAACCCGTTGTGTATTATCGCAGGGCCAAATTAAATTAAAGATCACATAAGAGTCTCCATCATCCTAACAATTAAGACAGCCTGTCCTATTGGCTGTTATCACAACCAACAGTTATGTTTACAGCATCTTTCTGAAGCAGTGGAAATAACTGCATCAAAATGCATGGTGGTACATTTAGATTAAACCAGTGCTGGTACCAGAGATAGGAGTTTTCTCAGATATGCTTTTGATGGTGTGTACTACCCTAATATATTTGTTGTTTCAGGAATACTTACAGATAATATCAGACATTTATATGCAGAACAACCCGTGCATGAATGCGTGCTGCAATGTGTATAATAATACAAAATAAAAACATTTAGAGATTGAAAACTGTGTTTAAAAATAAAATGTTTCAGAGCTTTTCTATTATGCGCACCTTTCTTGTAAAAGGTTCAGAACTGCCTTAATTTTTATGGCACAGATTCAACAAGGTGCTGAAACATTCATTACAGATTCTGGTCAATGTTAACGTGAGAGCATCACACAGTTGGTGCAGATTTGTTGGCTGCACATCAATGATGCAAATCTTCTGCTTCCAAAGCTGAGCTGCTGGACTGATATCTGGTGACTGTGCAGCTCCAAAAGTGTGCAGAGAAAGTGCGTTTTCCAAAATGTCACCATACCATCTCAATGTCACAGAAGAAATTGAGCTTCTTCAAACCAGACACACCTTTTCCAAATGTCTTTTGGTCAGCCCATGTGAAATGCTAGTTTCTCAGTTACTTTTTCATTGAGGCTGCTGTAGCCCTTTTGTTTTAAGGTTCAAAGTGCTGTGAGATCAGAGATGCTCTTCTGCATACATTGACTGTATGAAGTTATCATTTAAGTTACTGTTGCATTCCTATCAGCTCAAAGCAGCGACCTCTGGCATCAATGGCCATGTCTACATGCATAAATGCATTGAGTTGCTGTAGCACAAATAATATTTACAACACTTTTGAAGGAACAATGTCAAATAATCATCCTGATTTGTCATTAAATGCAATCTGTTAACAAACTGATAAGCCGCGTAAGTGCAACAGCGCTGACAAGAGTTATCAAATATTTTTGCTTTAAAATGATGATAACATGAATAAAAAAGCAAAAAAAATATTGTATAATCTTCCTTTAGCAGGAAAGAAAGAGAAAAACAAGCCCCAGTCAAACAGGAGAGCTGTGTCACTGTGGAAGGATTTGTGGGGTCTTTCTGAGTGAAAAGATATTTTTCCCCGATATATGTGTCCATCACAGTAGGTGCTGTACTTTGCGCCACAGGTGTTATGTAATACAGCACCTATCCACTCTTATGTAACCGCAATCTTAGCCTTTCATTTTATTAATACCCACCCAGTCGGTGTCATGCCTGAATATCTCCTTTAATAACCTTGGGAGCGGGATAAGGATTGATGCTGAACAAGTGGATTCCTTCAAAGGAGGCTTTGCGGCTCTATTTTGGAGAGATGGTGAGGGTTTAAGGACAGGTTACCCAATTTTTTTTGGCAGCAGCTGTCAATGTAGATAGACAATAAAGTGGAAGTTGCTTGATAGCACACATTCTCCAGCCCTGTCTGTGCTGTTGATTTCTGTCAATTGCACCTCGGGATTCTAATAAAGTCATACAGGCCTTGTGACTTTATTGAGGATTATGTGTTCCTGTCTCGTCTGCTCTCCTCTTATGAGATTTATTCCCAGCTTTTCAAGGGAAGGGGCATTTGTTATAGCATTTAACAAATGAAGATGTTGTCATCATTTCTCAGTTTTGTATTTATTTATTGTTTTTTTCTCATTGAGGATTATTTGAACACGCAATTTCTGTTCTGAAACGTCTGTCGTCTGAGCCACAGTACATGATTGGAAAAGGGTTTCTGTCTCATTCATTACATTTTCAGTTCAACATGTTTCGTCTGTCTAGCATTACTGAAACTCTGCACTGATCATTTATCATTATTACTAATAATGGCGAATTTTAAAGCATCCTTTAGCACACATCTAGAAGGTGCTTTACAAGAAAAGGAAACACATTAAAGCTGACTAAAAGACTAAAAGCTAAAACATAGAATGAGCAAGAGATTCAGCAGCTTTCATCTCCACCACCAATATTTAGAAACTGTGTGTCTCTATTGAATTTGTGCATGAATTGGGACTTTGGAGCAAAGGATCGATGCATTTGATGATTTAATGGACTGGATTGAGACATCGTGAAATAAAAGATCTTAAATCACTTCTGGCAAGACCTCTTAAGGCTTCATGTGAAAATAATTTTGTAAGTCAAAAAGTAAATTTAGAAGGCAGAGAAAAATCAGTTTGAATAAAGATCAATCAGAGATCGATGTCAGGAGAAAGTCAAAATCCATGAATACCAAACTCACATTAGTTCTCAAGCCACATGCAGCTAAATTTGATCTCAACTGGGGGCAAAATAAGCTTGAAACCATCACGAATACCTTAA
>VUQR01030823.1:18145-28521 GCA_015108515.1 Hemichromis elongatus
TACCTGGAGAAAACCCACGCAAACTCCACACAGAAAGACCCCGGCCTGATGGTGGAATTGAACTCAGGACCTTCTTGCTGTGCGACAACAGTGCTAACCACCATGCCACCGTGCTGCCCCTGTAAAAACTCATTTAAATATTTTTCCACTCCAGCTGTCCCTTGTCAGCTCCACCCAACACATAGCTACAGAGGTGCAGGAACAAAAACAGCAGCAGTTTGGAGCAGCATAATGACTTCCACTTTGAACTGAGATAACTGTAAAGCATCTTTTTTTTTTTCCATTGTATTGATCCTGGGCCCAGCAATAAATAAAATACCAACACCCAGGGTGTTATTGGTGTCAGATTAGAAATGAGCGGGATCAATGCATCATTACCTGGTTAGAGACAGGTTCACTACAGTTACAAGTTTTGTGTCTCTATATCAAGCACTCAGCTGCTTTTGTTAAACTGTCTGTAGTTTTTCTTCAGAATCAGAATACTTTATTGATCCCTGATAAAATTAGGCTTACAGTTGTTCCAAGACAATAACGGTAAAAGACTGAACTATATTAAATAATACAAGATATTACAAAGTTACAAAATATAAGAAATAGCTCTAATATATACACATATACAGTCTCTTGCCCCTCCTAGTAGAGTGCAGTGATGTTTTAACCCAGTCCAGTTTATTATCTATGTGTACTCTGAGGTATTTATAGTCTAGATGTCCACATCAACCCCCTGGACTTAAACAGGAGTCACAGGTTTCCTTGTCCACCTTAAGTCCGCAATCTATTCTTTGGTCTTTCTCACCTTGAGCTACAGATGATTCTGCTCACACCACGTGACAAAAGAGTCAACCACAGCCCTGTACTCCATCTCATCACCCTCACCCGTTCATCCAACCACTGCAGAGTCATCAGAAAACTTCTGAAGATGGCGGGTCTTTGTGCAGAGGCTAACGTCTGTGGTGTAGAGGGTGAAAAGGAAAGGGGAGAGGACGGTCCATTGTTGTGTCCCTGTGTTGCTGATCACCTTGGCAGACACACATAATTAAAGACACACATATTGTCGTTAAAAATCACAAATCCAGGACACAAGAGAGACATCCACCTGCATCGCTGTCAGATTATCACCCAGGAGGGTTGGCATGATGGTGCTGAATACAGTGGAAAAGTCTAAAAACATGACCCAAACAGTGCTCACCAACTGGTCCAGATGGGCGCAGACACGATTGAGGAGGTATATGATGTCTTCCTCAGCTCCCATGCGGGTATGGTAAGCAAGCTGAAGGAGATCCTTATGTGGTCTGACTATAGGTCAGAGATGGTCAAGGATGAGTTGTTCCAAAGTCTTCCTGATGTGGGAAGTCAGTGCCAAAGGGCTGTAATCTTGGGGTGAGATGTCTTCCACAGCACAGCGAAGACATCATCTCCCATGTGTATCTTCCTAGTTTCTGCCTTCTGAGAGCTGCCCTTGCAGTGTAAATATCAAATATCTTCCCATAACTCCAAAACCCCATTTAAAGAAGTATGCACAGACAATTATGAGATGCTTTCTGTCTGGTTTGATGTGAAGGGAAGAAATTGTACTTTGAACTTAATAAATCAGCCTATTTGTCAATACAGAAACAGGGTGCTACATCGAATAAAAAGCTCATCAGTGTCAAGTCTTCTGTGCAGCTCTTTAACTACTGAATATGAGGTAATTAAAAAGCGAACTGTGAAATAAAGTTAGTGGTTTGGATCAAAACCACCAGGATGTAAGATATGTGCTCTTTTATGGGGGAAAACAATCATCTCGAAGCTACTCATCATAAAGTCTGATTTACAGGCCTGGTGGAGTGAAAACTCATTTGTAAAAAAAAAATAAAAATCTCCTTTTCTGCAAGAGTTTTTGAAGTACCAAATGCAGCAATTACTCCTTTGAATCCAAAGATTCTAGCTAAACACCTAGCATTAAAACTTTACCAACCATTACGCTTCTTTTGTATGGCACCCTCCCCAAAAGTGCCCTTCTGCTTTATAGCGGTTCTGCAAGAGGAATGAGAAGTCCTAATTTCGATAGGCTTGCCTTATCCAGTAATGAGTATAATTGGAGCCATGAATCCAAATGGCCCTGGTGGCCCGAGCTTAACTGCTAATGTGAATTAATTGTGACTGTAGTGAGCAGCCTCTGGTTAAGATAATGACTTCACCTGAGGGGTCCTGAGTGGCAGCGAGGCAGAGGTAATTGTTCCGAACATCCCAGTGAGACGCTCTCAGTGTGATCAGTCAACGCTTACCGGGTGTGTCCGTGCTGAGAGGGTGTGTGCACAGAGGTGAAGACAGAGGGAGACTGACTCCTTATTGCTCTGGTTTGTCATGATAGAGATGCTATGAGGTTTAGGTCAGATTGCTGTCCTGGTGAAGTTTGCACCATGTTAAGCTTTCCATTCTCTCTCTTTTTTTCTTTAATGGATCGACTATAAAACCATAAATGCGCTCCAGTTAGCACACTTAAACTAACACATTCCCATCTTCCAGAAAACATACAATAATTTTTACAGTATTAAAAACCTGCTGAAAATATGCAATAAGAAGGAACACAGAAGCACATCAAAGACACAACTGCTGCACTTGCACCTCTGTAGTTTTCATTTGAAGCCATTGGACATTGGAAGGCTAACAAGAAAGACAACGTGTCTCAACTGGAGTACTTCACTTAGTGGACTAAGAACAACAACTATGTAGCAAATGAACTACTTTTAGCTTCTTCCTCATTTGCAAGAGGCTGCCACAGCAGGAGGCTTCACATGTTTGATTTGGTAGAGTTATGACGGCGAATGCAAACCCCAAAGGGATTTGTGTCTCCTCCTGGGATCAAAGTAGGAATCTATCGCCTGTTGTTCAATTCAGTTTTTTTATATAGCGCCAAATTACAACAACAGTTGCCTCAAGATGTTTACATTTTTTTTAAAGTTGTTTTTTTTCCCCTTATTTTTAAGTTTGGCTCCTTTCAACCATTTCACAGTTTGTCCATAACGAGAGCGATGCAACAATCTTACTTACATTTAACTCAGGCAGAAACATTTTTAAGGCAACTGAAACAAATCTCTCTCTTTTTTTAAAGAGCATAAACATAAAGAAGGCTGCGGACCAAGATTTTTTAGAGTTGTTCAAGACTTTTCCACAGGACTGTAGTAACTTGTGTAGTATGTGAATTTTGACAGAGTAGTGTCTCAAATCAAATACGGGAAGTGTGCATTTAGCCCAACCTTACCTGTGATTGTAACAAATTTCTACTAGACTGAAGGTGAAAATCAAACACATATAAAGACTATAAAGACCAAAACACAAGCATGAAAATAAATTGTGAAGCTGGATGTCTACCTTGGTGTGGCTATAGTTTACTGAGTATCAGTATAAGAGTAGACTTGAGCTAATGTGACAGTTTTGATGTGTTACAGCAGGAAGCTTAATCATTTTGGCCTTACTAAAGTTTTCAAAACATTCAGCACATTATGAGTACACTTCTTGAACATTTTGAACACTGTGTGAGTACTATGCACTTGTAGTGAGTTCAAGCACATTAGTACATATTTAGATCACTGTGGAAGTAATAAAGCCATGCCTCTGTAATGTACGGAGCTAAATAATAGCTATCAGCTATTGCTGTTATATAAGCCCACTGGTTAACACACATTACATAAATATATACACACATGCACAAATTATATAGATCACCAACAAAAGACATAAACAGCTCATATTCTGTTGGAGGTGTTTGAAAAACACACAAAATACAGTAATGCAACCACTTATGTTCTCCTGGGTCACAAACAGCTCCACTGCAAGTAAGATGAGCTGTCGTCAGAGAATGAGCATGTAAACAAGAAAAAGAGGCTCGACTCCACAGATTTATCGTCTCCCTTAAAATAATTTGTGGGAGAAGAAACTCTCCCATCTCTCTACAGAGACCTGTGGTGACAAACGATTCTGTGCATTTATCTGCAGGGCTACATGGAGTGAGTGCATGCTGGGTAATGTTCATTATTTACACAGCGATTTACGGGCAAAACAGGAACCATATCTGTTTTGTTTTTTTCTTCCTTCACATGTGAAGGTGAAGCTGCAGAGAGAGTCTGATGGTGAAAGATACCTGACCATTGTGGATGTGGGCGCAGACCTGGCAGTTAACCTTTAAATGGCCTAATTAAACTGCAGAGCCATTTAGAAACCCGTGATTAAATCAGACCAGCTCCATGAGCGGAATGACAGATGTCTTTTTAGCAGGTTATCTGCAAATCGACCCTCTTTCTTTTTTTCCCTTCTTTTACATTGATTTTCTTCAATTTTGCAATACATTTGATTTATTTACAGAACCTGAATATAATTGCTTGAAACAGCAAAAAGACAATTCCTATCACATAAATGTATGTTTAGTAAAAACAGGTCACAGGGCTTCAAATTTCTCCAGGAGGCAGACATTGATTTATTTAAAATTCATTTCTGTTTACTTAACCACTATGACAGACTCTGGAGTATTGCAGTCTGTTGCAATGAAAGGCGAAAGTTTGAAAGTTTAAGCAGCCTATACAATACGGAGACAATTACTTTATTTTCTAGGTATACCTCGTACTTGGCAATAAGTCATGAGAACATGGTCAGGGTGAACAACAATGTTCAAACAATAGTAGTAGTAGGGGCCACAAAGTGTAGCAGCAAATTATCCTCCACACCATGAAACCACCATCACCAGCCTGCACTACTGCTACAAGGCATGATGGGCCTGTGTTTTCAGATTGTTTAGAGCAAATTCTGACCCCGCCATTTGAATGTCACTGCAGAAATGGACAGTGACGCTTCTCAAGTCTTTGATTGTCTAATTTTGTTGAGCCTGTGAAAATTGTAGCTTCAGTTTCCTTTTCTTAGCCGTTAGTCTGCTTCAAGACTGGATGTGTTGCACAATCAGACATGCTCTTCTGCATACCTTGATGTTAAGGGGTTATTTAGGTAACTATTACCTTCTTAGGACTGTTTCCCCTCAAAGCAGTCTAACCATTGTCCTCTGACCTCTGGCAGAGGACAATCTCTTTATTCTACATTTTGATGCTCAGTTTGAACATTAGCAGGCTGCCTAAATGCATCGAGTTCCTGCCATGTGATTGGCTGATTATATATTTAGATATTTAGTGTATCTTGTTTTTGTTTTTTTAGGTTAAACACACTACGTGTACAAGAGCAAGCACATTTATGCAGTTGGGGTTATTTGTATGGTTAGTCATTTGTTATTTTATGACACTAATGTGTGACACTACCAGGCTGTTTGTTCAGCCATAGCAGGGGTAGTGTCCATCATTGCTGTTGTAATGAGCTCTGAATTGCTTTAATGGCTACTGATGCTGTTTATGGTGTCCTTTCAGTCATAAAAAATAATAACCTGTGGGTAATTCAGAAGGCTGAAAGAATTAAGCTGGTGGAAGTTTTTTGCTTTTAAATATGGCAGTAAAGTGGTCTACTTTACTCGCCTATAAAAGAACGATCTTCTCTGAGGCCAGCAAAAAGTTACACAGGCAACAAATCAATAAAGAAATGCTCCACGTTTTCAAAAAAAATGAACACGTAACATTTGAGCACCAACACTGCTCATAGTTTTCATGAAAGCAAATGACAGTAAAGGTGTGTGCAAAGTCCACAGCATCACAGCGTGCAGCATTTTAGATTAGCGAAGAGTTAAAACTCTTTATTTTTCCCCTTTAGTCATCTCAGCACTTTACTCCGTGTGTGCATTCGTATTTAAACAGCTCAGTGTATTCTCATTTCAGAAATATATTGAGCATGGAGGCGCCACTCTCAAGGGTGTGTAAACATAAGAAAATAATCCCCGTGTCGTTGCTGGGACTTTATATCTGCCAAATGACACTCATGGACAAGAATTCCCAGCTTCAGTGGCTTCAAGTGTTGTGAGAATAATTAACACAAAACAAGCTTTTTACGAGCGTACTGCAGGGGCGACAAGGGTGTCATTAAACTGTTCGGTAACAAATTGATCCGGCCTCACTGATCGCACTCTCACGACTGTGGCGGTGAGATCAGTTGGGAAAAAATTAAAAGTCCCTGCAAGCAGGAGCATCATCAGATTCCATCAACACAACTTTTTTTTTTTTTTTTAACCAAAAAGCGAGCTACACAGCTCTTGAGACATAAATACTTTGCAAGTGTTTTTGATTATTGTCTTTCCAACAATCAGAGCGCTTGACATTCACAGAGGACTCTCTCTCATCCTTATTTTGTGCTTACGCATTCGGATTTCTAATGATCGTCTCACTGTCTCCAAAATAATCAATTTGGGCTGTAATTTCTGTGTTGTGCTGTCTGTGTTTTGTTTTAGGCCTCGGCGCAGCGTGCTGGAAGCCACCCATGTCCCTACTCATGAATGTTAATGATTAAATCATTTCTCACTTGCAGACTCTCTTAATGTCAGCCAATGTAACAGACCATGTTCTAAAAGCTTGTCTGTCGCCACAAGACTCCTCTGCCTCCAAAGATGGTGAACCGCTTTCCCTTTAATCCGATATAAGTTTGTTTGTTAGTGCTAAACGTCCGCTTTCTTATCTTAGAAACTCGAAACCAAACGTGGAGAGACTCAACTGTACTCAGAGATTGTTTGTAGGCTAGAAAACATTTTGTACCCTATGTCAAGGATAAGGACACTCTCACACTGCTGTGTTGGTGGCCACTTTGCTGACATTTACAATGACATTTGACATTCTCAGACTCTGTCGCCTTGCAATTCAACACAATGTAACAACCAAAGATTAGAAATTACCATAACAGTCACAAAACACACATTTTTCTTTGCTGGAAACCACAATGTGTGAGAAATTACTTGATCAGTGTTTATTTATTTATTCTCCTGTTTACCATTGGAGTATATTTAAGAGCTTGGCCACAATAAAAACACTGTTCCTAACAATGTGATATTACATGGAAATTCATGTTTCATGTTGCTGACTGGGTTGCACTTGTTTCCTAATCTCATTTTGGACCCTGTTACCCTGTTGCTGATAGGTATCAACTCTATAAGTGAGGAATAGTAAAAGTGAGTGCAAAATGGAGCTGCTGCATTTTGCTATAACTTCTGTTCTTCTGACTTTTACGCATCTAAAATAATATTGATGATTTAAAGTGCTATGCCGAATGAACATGTGGCACAGAGAGGGCTGACATTTCTGGAAACATCTGTGCAAGATAATCTACCCTCCTAGGGGTTAGAAAACGCACAAGTACTTAAATCTGTCATCTATTCACAGAAAGATGACACCTTCAAAGCCTTCAAAACAGACTATGAAAATCCATAAGACATGAAGAATGGCTGTTTCATAAAAAAAAATTCTAATGTTATTTCAGAAATAAGCCTCCAGAAGCTATCGCAAACTCAAAGAAAGCACACTCATAAAACCTTTGCACTGCTGCACAAGTATAATGACAATTCCACGAGAGAACAACAGCACTGATTGTTTGAAAAGAGACCCCTCGGTAGCAAAAGCCCTTTAGTGTGA
The DNA here is from genome assembly GCA_015108515.1 of Hemichromis elongatus. Classification (NCBI taxonomy): domain Eukaryota; kingdom Metazoa; phylum Chordata; class Actinopteri; order Cichliformes; family Cichlidae; genus Hemichromis; species Hemichromis elongatus. The sequence continues at coordinate 25,672 of VUQR01030823.1, forward strand.
TGTTTTACAGCTACAAAAAGACGGTGGTCTCAGGTGGTGTTCCCATCTTGTGAAAAACCAACATGTACTCCAGATCAAATGACAAAATATGCCATTTATAATTGCCCTGCGGAGACGTAAGTGTTTTCTGATCCGATGCCGCTGGCAGGATGCCATCACTTGTCAGCACCTTAGAGAACTGCTAAAAATCATCCATGTAAAACAAAAGTATCTGATCTGACACAACTATGGCTGGAGTTTGGTTACTGTTGGGCACAGAAACAACCTACTCTGGGTTTAATCTCTATAAAGTAAAATACACTCCTCTGTCACTTTATCAGGTATGCCAGTTTAACAGCATTAAAGCAAATAACTAGTCAGCCAGTCAAATGAGAGGAACTCAGCGCATGCGCATGTAGGCATGGTCAAGATGACCTGCTCCAACCTGAGAATAAGAATGAGGGAGAATGGTGATTGAAGTGACTTTGAATATGGTTGTTGGTGCTAGGTGGAGTCTGAGTCTCTGAGAAAATGCTGATCTACTTTCCTGCACAACTATCTCTGATTTACAGAGAGTGTTCAGAAAAAAGTGACTATCCAGTGGGCCGCGATTCTCTGGGAGAAAAAAAAAATAACTCCAGCAGTGCGTCATCTATGGTTAATATTAATGTAGTACAAGTGTTCCTCTTCAGATATTATTCTCCACCTAGGTAAAATTAATGCCACCATCTAGAGAAACTATTTTACAGTCTAAAAAGCCTTCACCCTTTTCTTAAAATCTGCTGCATCAGCAGCCTTTGTCCTTTAAATAGAAATAAACAATTTTGCTGGACATTTAACTCTTTTGTTTTTTGTTTTTTTCCTCCAGGGAAGGTCTGGTGCCACCAAGCTGTGCTTTTATTTATGAGTGCAACCATTAGCTGAAAGCGGCTGATTAAGGACAGTGGACAAACTAATAAGGTGTGTTTCTGAATGTATCTGTGTAATAAAAACCACACAGCAAAGAATATTTGCCTGGTGTAAAACACAGCTTTCGGTAATACATTTGATATATAAAAAAAAAGTGCATGAGTCTAATGAGTCACACACCAACCAGGCATGTTACTCTACTGCTGGAGACCACCGTTTATAGACTTATAACCTGAGTCAGACATCTTTCTCTGAGTTGAAGGATTTTGTGTAGTTGCAGATCAGAAAATATCTACCGGTAAATTAATGTTTTTTAACAATCGCATAATTTGACCTGTTATTATGTGACCAGATCACAACAAAGTAAATGTGGTGGAAACAATATGTTTTTATGAGACACTGTGGAAAAGAGCTAAGAGGAAGTGTGAAAGGTTTGTATCTCAAAAAAAGAAAATAAACGCACACAAACTAGGCACTAATCTGGAAAGAAAAAACAAATACCATAAATGCGTTTCATTTTTATTCACATTTTTCTGTAACAGCTTTTGCATGGCTGTATATTTTTAATCTTAATATTGGAGGACATAGGTGGTCCGGGATCCTCTTCCAGGAAATGGTTTATAGACATTTTAATTTTCTGCATTTTGATAACTTTTTGCACCTATTTCAATTTCAAAAAGACGAGAGAAAAGACAGATTCAATGCGACATGACCGTTCAAACAGCAGTCACTTTCTCAAACATCAGATATGTATCGGATTCAGTTCCACATACGAAAGTGACCTAGGTCGTATTTGTGCTGTTCACACTGTCATACCTCGATCGAATATGGGTCACATAGGGTCAAAAAAGTCCGATTTGATGTGCTTTTGCCTGCAGTGTGAATGTAGCCTTATTTATATATACCACGAAATACCTGCAAAGGGTCAGGCAAGTCCTGAGGAGTCAGCTGAATGGGAAGAACAAAATCTGTGCAATCAACATCTATGCTGATATTAAGCTGTCCAAAGGAGGAGATAGAAGCCACTGACATCAGGCAAGACATGCATGCAGGGTTTCACCCCAAATCCAGCACCATGAGACTGTACATCAAGCAAAATGAATGAGGCTGAGGACCAGTGAGTGTCAGAACCACTGTACAGGATGAGGCAGCAAAGGTCCATGAGTACATTATGAAGATGGCCGCAGTCGACCACATGCTTAGTGAATACCTCAGGCAGCCAAAACCCAAGGAGCAAGGAGAAGAAACATAATAGAAGGACAGGTCCCTGCATGGAATGTACCACTGAAAAGTGGCTGACATCCAGAAGTCCTACAAGTGGCTGGACAAAGTTGGACTGAACAAGCTCACAGGAACAAGCTCTGAGCACAAGGTCCATAGAGGCTGGTGTCTATCACACCAAACAAGACCCCAGGTTCAGGCTGTGTAAAGATGCCCCTGAGACAATTCAGCACATAACAGGAGGGTGCAAGATACTAGCAGGAAGGGCACCATAACCAACCACAAATGACAGCAACCTCAGGAAAAAGGAGAAGAAGAAGCTGGAGAAGGAGCAGGTTTTTAGATTCTCTTGATTTACCAATACTGAATGAAGAACAGAATAAAACTTTGAATGAAGATATAACAGAAAAGGAACTACCGTAAGCAAACCTCGGACAAGTCATGCCAAACTTCTACCAGCATGTTTCGTGTCTGCTACACGCCATACAAGCAGGGCTACAAAGCTGTCTCACATCCGGCTTTTGGGAAGTCTGACCACAACGCCATTTTCCTCATCCCTCAGTACAAACAAAACATACGGAGGGAAGAAGTAACAATGAGGGAGGTGTCTGCCCAATCAGAAGCTATGCTACAGGACGCGCTCAACGACGTAGACTGGGACATGTTCAGAGCATGCGCAGCCGACATCAACGAGTTTACGGAAGTAGCCTTTAGCTTCGTGAATGTGCTAATGGAGGAGAT
>VUQR01030824.1:0-24415 GCA_015108515.1 Hemichromis elongatus
TAACATATTAGTAGTGCCCCTCTGTGAAGCATTGTTATTGCCCAGGGTTATCTTTAGACAATATAAGTATAACAGTTACATAGCCTCCTAGGACCAGGCGTCCACATATGTGGACATTACATTTTGGGTTGTCTAGACTAAAATACTAAATTGTGCTCTACAAGGGGCTGATATCCACTTACAAGGACATTATAGTGACACTGTTCTATCGAAATTTTAAACAAATATATTCATATGTGCATCTCATTGTTCTCAGAAACAAAAATTAGGTAAAAAAAAAAAAAATCTGGAATTCTTTGTTTTTACATTCATCGGGTCCCGATATGCCCAAATATCAAAGAGAAATTAAGAATGCATGCCATAGAAGAGTTTGGGTCTTAGGAGGTTAAATCTCTACAACAACTCTACAAAATGTTAAAACAGCAGGTAAAGTTTGAAGCTCGAAAATGAAAAGAGACAGTGTTGCCATGCAAATCAGTGAACTCCTCTTAGAAGTCTGACTTAAGCAAGTTGCATCAGCCCAAAACAAATTTAGCGCTACAATCAATAGATGCACTCCAAGTGTCGCAACACTGAATTAAAAAGGAAAAAGCATTGAGTGCCTCAAAGATTGCGAGGGTTGCGACAAGTGGAAGCCAAAGTACTAGTTTGTCAGTTTCCCTAAAAATCTGTCCTACTATCACTTCTCAAGATTTTCTTTTTTCTTTTTTTAAATCAAGGAGCGATTTAGCCCAGTCTCAACTTGAACCAATACAGCAGGCATGTAATTTAATGGTGAAGCACAGAATTCTGTCCCTGGTAGGAGGCACCGCTTTCCAATTAGAAATCAGAGATGCTGCTGCAGTAAGACAATCTTACATGAGTAAAACAGGTCAGACTTTCTTATTTAGGCTGAACCAGTTAACAAACTATAATGATGATTGCGGGATTACGCACCAGCGTATTGGTTTAATTGTAATATGACTCCCCGGTCATGCAGTCTGGCGAGATAATCACCAATGAAACGCAGCAACATTCATTACTTAGTAGAGGCTGGCGAGACGTGGCAGGAGAACAAGACTTTGTTAATGGTACAATGGTTGACGTGAAAGAAGAACACAGCTGATATAAAGGAGACTTTGAGAGAAACTAAAGAACTGCTGCCTTTAATTGTGAAAGACCCAACGTAGAAGCAAAATATTAAAAAAAGAAAACGAAATTCTGTTAAGAATACCGGATAGAGAGACAGAAAAGAACTGACGCCAAGTGAGGGGGAGTACCTACATGGATTAATCATGCAGAGCAGCCCCAGGTTAAACGTGTGATATTTTTGGGTACCGTCCCATCGCCGCCTTCGGGCCATTTGCATAAGAGACTACAGCTTCATTTCCCCCCGTGGCACAACTTTGTGTGAGCCAAGCAGTCAGGGAGAATTAATATAATTTCCAGGACCATTGCTGTTCATGTCCAAATTGCCTTAACCTGATTACAAACTATATTTTATTTACTTTTTATTTTTTACTGTTTTGTTTTGTTTTCTTCTTTGGGGAGTTTTATTTCTCTAAAGTCTTCTCTCCTAAACCAGGAAACCAGATTTTCTTACATTAAGTAGTGGCCAGCCTTCTCCATGTTTAAATCCTCTTTTGGACTAAAGCTCATTATCATCCACACATATAATCTCTCAAATTGGTACCAAACGCCCCAGCTGTTAAAGTGGGCTGCATAATTTGCTAAGGGAGCCTGAAATGAATGTATTATCTTTCAGAGAGAAATATTAAAATGAAGATAATGCATTATATTGTATTTAATGTCAAATGCCTGCAGACAGTTGAGGTTCCAAGTCAGTAAACAGAGACAGGAAAGTGCAACACAAAGGTGGGAAGAAAAATGAAAGCATTAAACACGGAAATTGTATATTTGAAAATTTTAATCCCTCACTTTTAACCTCACCATTTCATTTGCTCATTTGAGGATTTCCAAACCAATCATTTATACAGCTTTTGTGATTGTATGTACCTAATTTACTTCACGACTCACAGGTTGAGATTTTGCTAAGACTTAAAGAGTTATGAGCTACTCTGATTGACAGGTGTGCAGACACACATGGTTGTAGCTTGTAGCCATTTGCTAGCCTCACCTTCCCCTAATAATTGAACAATGTTTTTTTTTTAATGGAAATATCTATAATGGTTTTCTCTGAGGTCCATCCCACTCAGAGATGGCTGTTCGCCGGTTTTATTAATTTTTTTCTTTTAATTGCTTCTTTCTTCTGCTCCCTTACTGTTAGCTGTACTAGTGTGAAATGTGGGGCCCAGATAGAGTCCCAGGACAACCCACTCTGGGTCCCAGTACCAGAGTGAAATATAGGTCACATGTGGGTGGGTGGGCAGTAGGGCATACTGTGAGGTTCGCTGCGTGCCCACAGGGTGCCCATATTCCAAAACCAGTACTAGGGGGCAGCTTGGGTCTGCACAGTGTGGCCCCACTTGGTCCCAAAGGGTATGCTAATCAAGGGTGTTAGCCATAGGTAGCAAATCACATGTCACCCAAATACGGTTACTTTTGATCCAAAACCCAGCATGGCAGCAGCTAGCAGACCAAATTTAAGACTTAATAAAAAAAAAACAACAAAAAGCCAGCTGGTGATGACATAGTTTCAAATACCCATCATTGATTCACAGTCTATAACTTAGATACTTTTTGCAGTATAATAAAGTTCCTTTACATAGAAACTATTTTAACTCAAGCAAACTATATCTGCCAACCAAGAAGCTTGCTATCGTTACAGCTCAGCAGAGCGGGAGACTATTTGTCTTTACATCCAGTCACATTGCCATGAGCATGAGACTGAGCAGGGGTAGATATGTGATTCTATCTGTAAAGATGGCAGGTTTGTTTGGCAGGAAGAAAATAGCGACTACATGAACCTGCTCAGAATGCAGTTTGCTGATTTATTTATGTACCTATTTATTTTGGAGTGACTGGGTTCTAGTTTATGGAAAGAGTCACTGATGCTAACTTTTTCAAATGTATTTTCTTAGTGCTGCACAAGGTGAGTGACATTTACTTCCATTACATGCTGAAGAGAGGACGACATGTCTACAATCTAAAACTGGGCAACTCGCAGCAAAGGAAACTAGATGGATAAAAAAAGTGCCACAGCCCAGAAGAAAAGTGTGAAATTTATCTGCTTGACTGACAGGTGTCTCGCTGTATTAGCTCCACCCACACTTCCACCCTATTTCCCAAAGCTGGCTTTCGATAAGCCCGAATCCTATCACACCAGAGGCTTCATCGAATAAATCTGATACATCTTTGATCCACACACGTCAGCTTTAAGTAATTCAACCTACAGCCACACACCATCACCAGGCTACAGCAGGCTACACCCTTCTCTGGCAGTTTTTTCTGCTGTGATGTTGTAACAGGTCAGAAAACAGGCCACGGACACACTAGTCCTCCTATAAATCAGCTGACTGATACTCATCCATCTCACAGGGAAGGCTGTGGCATGTGTTTTCTAAAGCAAAAACCAAAAAAAACCCTGAAACATATCCATAGTAACCCCACCTGTCAAGAGGCCTATATCTGTCACACTTGTTGAGTAGCTTCTGTCTCTAGGCAGCGGGGGAGGGAAAACAACTCCATGTGGCACACCGGTTTATTTCTAATAGCATGTGTGCGATCAATCTCCTCGTTATGAACGGGCACTGCAGCAGAGGGAGTCATTCAGTATTTGTGACAGGTGTGCGGTATTGACCGACGGGAAGATGAACGGCATGCGACAGAGAAACAAAGTGGCTGACAGCCTGAATTCTGACTTCCAGTTTTCAATCTCGGCTAAAACTTCCTTTCATGAAGTCGGTCATATTGCTTTCCCGCCAATTATCACAGTGGGCACAGACGGCAAAGGTCGCTCCACCCGTGCCCCTCAAAACTCTTGCTGGCACCTTCTTTCCATATTTAACATCCTGTAGTATCAATTACAAAGTCGAGGAGCCCGCTATGATTGGATTTGCGCTGTGCGCCAACATCCCCTGTTAGGAATCACTGTCTTGTCCAATTAAGAGAGGCGTTGTTATTGGCCAAATTGTGAGTGGCCCCATTAACGTAGGGTAGGGGAATCTATCCTTTAACTGCTTTAACTGACATATTAATGTTGACGTCCCCTCAGAGTTGCATGGCGCGCAGCGTGAGGACTGTAAATTTAATTGACTGTCAGGATGTCCTTGATTCTTTCTCTTCCAAGAGTGGAACAAAAAAGCGGGCAAAGTGAGAGAAAAATGCTTGCTGCGGACTTGCCGTTTATGGCGGCAGATAAATAGAAGGGGAGAGACAGATGATGAGCGGCCGCCATCTAATGGGAACCAAGGCCTTGTTGAGGTGTTGCGTTTTATTTACAGATACTCTTCAGACTGACACGCTGGACTCGACTATCTTTAATAATAATAAAAAAAGAGAAAGCAGAAGCAGAGGAGCGTGTCTGTATTCAATTTCCAAATGCGAACGCATGTCGGAGGCCGTCTTTTTACATATGCGTGACGCCTTACATGATGCATTCGCAGTGAGCCAAGCATTATGGGTAATATATTACTGGAATTACTGGGAGGCGGTGGAAAGGTAAGCATCATTTGTCAGAGGACCCATCAATGTCTGGTGAAAAAATGGGGACTAATGACTGTGCAGCAGGGGGAAGGAGAGTGGCTAACTTTATCTCAGTCAATGTCATCAAATATCATGGTGACTGTACAGCTGTCACCAGCGTCCACTGTGGGGGGGGGACAGTTTTTGTCAAGGTGGAGACATCTGTAAACTAGAACGTGAAATAGAAATATTTCCAGCACTGCATCAAGTAAACTTTAATAGATGACACCACCAATCAGCGGCGAGAAAAGCAGGTTGAAAAATGACAGTGACAGTGTTAATCTCCTGCCTCATGAGATATAAATCATAAACAATAAAAAGTCTGACAGTCTGTTTTTAAAACGCTTCCCAACAGGTTGTGCATCAATAGCGCACTTGAGCTTTATTTCCCGTCAAGACAGTGTATGAAAGACAAAAAACTGAGGTAAATATAAAGGTCTTTTAAACCTGCATATTTTTTTTCCTTTATTTGTTTTGTAATGGCAAGATGTGTGTGACTCCTCTGGTGGTAAAGGGTAATCTGAAAAAATACCTGCATCTCGCTTGATTTATGACTTAAGCATTTCCCTAACAATGTTATGGTCTCCCTTGCTAGTTTTAAGTCTTCTTTCATACAGCATGATATCCATTTTGCAAATTGTCATCTATTGTTTTCTAACTGGGACCACAAAGCAGGAGGTCTACCTAGCTACCTGTACAAAAGTCTTCAGCCATACATTATTTTTTTATGTTTTGCTAGAAAAAAAAACACATACAAACATAAATGGAAATACCACATAAAGCAAAAATCGAGTTTATATACTTCTAAAGAGATTTAAAATCAGTATTTGGTATGATCACCTTTATTTTTCATCATAGCCTGAACTCTCTTAGGCAGCTTTCTTGTCATGTATTTAAGCAGTTTTAAGGAATTGTTCTCCAGGCTTCTTGAAAGACATTCAAAGCTCTTCTGTGGATGTTTCTGCCTTTTGTTCTGTTCTCTGTCAAGATGACGCCACACTGCTTCAATAATGTGGACGCCTGGGGCGATCCATGAATATTTGTGTGTTTTTCTACCTAGACATTAGTAGACATTGCATGTCTAGGTAGACATTACATTGGCAATGTTAGTATCGTAGTCATGATGAAAAATGAAGCTGTTGCCAATTAGATGCTTTCCAGATGGTAATGCATAGTGGATCAAAATCTGACCATACTTTCCTGCATTAATAATTTTAACAATTTTAACAAGCTCTCCAATGGCGCTGACTGAAATACATCCCCAAACCATGACCAAGCCTTCACCTCATTTTACAAATGGTAGACACTGCTGTACATCTCCGGACCTCCTCTGTACTGATGACAATATGAACCAAAAATTTCACATTTGGATTCATCCCTCCCATTTTTCAGTCCAGTTCTTGTGTAATTTGGCATACCTCAGCCTTTTCTCTCAGTGTCACTTCCTTAAGCAAGTCTTCTTGGCAGCCATCCTTCCACAGAGATCATTTCTGATGAGGCTTCAGCAAAAAGTAAAGCATCTCTCAGGTTCTCTGTCAAGTATTCACTGGATTTCTTCCTATTTCTTTAGGACATGATTTTCACAGTGTTGATCTGATGTTGATGTTGTCTTTAAGCCAGACACTTTCTCTTTTGCCTTCTCCTTTCCCAGTTTTAGTGACTTAAACAACCAAGAAAAACATTCTACCTGAAATATGATACATGGACTGGACTGAAAATGGGTGAAAATGCTGACAGTTTCAAAAGAAAAACTCTGAAAGACGTTCAAAAAGATTGGAGAACCAATTTGCTCTAGACCAATTTTAAAAATTACATGACAGTTAAATGAGGGGTCGCTCAAGACTTCAGGATTTGGGCTACTCTTAATTGAAGTCACTAAATATCACTTTCGGAGGTCTTTGATTACCACAGCATTGCAAATTGTCCATGTTTGAATGTTTTGGTTGCATTAAAAACTACCTTAAAGGGTTGACTGTTCATTTTTTCCATTCATAAATTTGTTTTAAGCCATTTATTTTATTTATTAGCCAAAACTAGAACCTCAGATGCCAAAAAAAAATCAGTAGTTAACAGTGTGTTGGTTAAGCCTGTCTTTTCTATATATAATATGGGTTTTTTTCCCCTTAAAAAAATAAAAGATAGCTCATGCAAGACTGTATTTGTTGGCCTGAAAAAAAAAAGATTGCAGGCCGAGTTCACAGAGCAGCGAGCGTTTTATTAGCAGACATGTTAAACGGCTGAGATGCGTTGCAATAAATATCTCTAACAGATACACAAGCAAATAGTGTGACAGAAAGATAAAAGGACCCAGCAGAAGCCACAGTGTAACGCAGGTAGCGGTCTTGCCAGTGAAACATTTTAGAAATCTCTTACTGTATCTAGGATGTATTCAACCTGTTTAGCTCCATTTGCAGTGCCCAGGTGCATGCTCTTTTATTCTGCTCTGCATTCAGGACCTCTGAAGCTCCTTCTCACTCTGATTGTAATCCATGTTCAGAGGTGAGAAGAAGAATAAATGCATAGTTATTACTTCGGAGAGGCTAAAGAGAGACCTTATGTGATCTCTCAAGTTTCTATTTCATATCAAATCAAAAACGGCTGTGCGCTGCATCGAAAGAGGACTCTTCTCCATTCAGCTCACTGACGAGTAACAAAACCTGCACTTTCAGGGATTCATCACACACCTCAACTGAGCAGCTATTGTACAGTATAGCAAAAGTGGCCAACAAGGGAGCTGATTGTGCATTTAAGACAATAACAGCACCACAACCCATTATTAGAAGAAACTTTTAATGACCAAACACAGATCACAAACTTTGATTACAGAAATTGTCCAAAAATGACATCCCAACTCATAATTTTGCTGTCTATGCCAAATATTTGCCAAAAGGCCTCCTAAATCATGTGTTTCTGCATTTTTCCTCCTTTGAATGTCAGCAATTGCTCTCAGATCTAGAGTAATGAATGAAGACTTAAGTGTATATTTCATTATTTAATGAGAAATGCATGCAAAACTCTCAAATAGCTCATTTTCACCTGTTAGATGCGCGAGTCCCTATACACAATATCCTCCAAGAAACAACCACAAAAGATCTTTCAATTCGTAGAAACCTGACTCCAAAAAAATAACTTATATTTACAATATTTACACCGTGGATTGAACATCATCTACTGAAAATACCGAACAGTGGAAGTGCATCTAAGGGTTGGGGGTAATCTCCTATATCTATCTTGATATGCTGCATTAAGCAAAAATACACGTAATTATTCTGTTCGCCCAACCATTCAAGCCATATCAGCATTCTAACAAAGAGGAACCACAGCAGAGGACAAACGCATACATTGTGCTACCTATGCATGCTGAGGATTAGTATGGCAGATATGAGGTGCATGTTTTTGCACCGTTCCACTCAGAGTACAAATGCAGGCAAAGCATTACTCAGAGATGAGTGTTTAGAATTTAATAATGTACAGATGATAGCAGTGCACGTGTGCAGCGCTCTGCAGGTTTTGTGATTGGGTGACCCGGCAAGTGCGACATCACCGAGTCTTTGTGCCTGAGGAAGTCAGTCAAGTTGTTAAATTTCACTTAATGGGCTGATACAGTTTTCACAGTATGCAGTAAAGCCCCATGCATTTATCTCACTAGAGATTCAAACATTTGAATTACTGACTTTTCTTTTACCCTTTAACTGTTCTGGTTTACACTGAATTGATGTATTTCCACATTTGAGCCAAAGCGTTTGGCAAGTAAAAGCTTTGCAGCTGTAAAAGCCAACCAAAACTTGAATTGTTTGCTGGATTTTGACAGTATATAACATGTCCTTCACACGTCAGGATTTCTATCAAAGAAAAGCCATGCTGTGATCCAGGTTTTACTCTTGAATGAGAACATAAACCCAGATGCTTTATGCATTTTGCAATAAACATGCAACATAAAAAAGCAAACAAATAAAAAAAACAGAAAAAACCCTCCACTAGATTTGTCGGAAACAAAAGAAACACTGATTTGAAAAAAAACAAACAAACAAAAAAACACCTGCCCACTCCCGCTGCTTCTTTGTGTTCCATAAAAATGAAAGCAATGCAATTTCAAACTGGCTTTCATTGCCCAGAATCCCATTTTTACAATGAAGCTTTAACTTGCAACCAGCGTGGCTTCTAATAAAGCTGTGCAATCTAAAAGAAAAGGAACAAAGGTCGGAGGTCTGGCTCGAACAGGGTGTTCATTTATCAGTGGACACGTTTCAAATCCTTGCCCCAGGCAATGGCTCGTGAAGCATCTGAAGAGATGGCCCGTGGGGACTTCTGCTGGAAAAGCAGAAAGCCCTTTGATGAACCTTGGGCCATCCCCGCACCTGCGTCCAATATGCATTGGTAAAAAGATGCTAGATGCAAGCAGCTGTTGGGAAAAAAAGAAAAAGAAAAGACTGGCAGAACACTGCCTTATATAAGCCAGTGTTGATATTTCTAGCTTGCATCTACATTTTTAAATTACTCTTGAGACTGAGACATGAGATCGTCATGTAAACATCTGAATTTCTACAAAGGTCACAACTCCATGATTAGTCCATCAGGAAATAATACTCACCAGTCATTGTTTCACTCACAATTAGACTGGCTAATTTGAGGTGTGAGAATGATAATATGTGGGACTTTCAGGCATGTACTTCTTTTCATTAATATTATTAATATAACATTATTCCTGTCCCTGTTTTGTTTTTCTGTTAATCTTTGTACCTCCTCTTCCTGCTGTATATATAGCCCACATGGTTTCCCTTAGTTTTTTTGGTTTATTTGCTTTGTTCATTGTTTTATTTTCCCAGTACAGCTGTGAAGTACTTTTTATTCACTCTAAATTCTCATTAAAGACATTTCTATTTTCCAAACTGCCTCATGTGTCATGCTGGCAGTCGCTTAGCCAAGATAAAAACTCTGTAACCAGTGTGCCACCTGATGCATGATGCATCACTTGATTGTGTCATTGACAAAGGGTTTGTCTGGAATGTTAACTCTGATCACTTCCCATGTCTTCCTCTCACCAGTACATATAATTAAACAAAGCAATGTTCACAGCATTGACTGGCTGTGCAAAGGAAGAACACGTGGAAGTAAACTGAAGCCTGCGGTGTTAAAAAAGGGGTTTGATGTAAAGATTTTAGGTTAAACTGACGGATCATAAAAACAGCTTTGAGCATAAAAAGATTAAAGGCTATTTAGTAATTAGGGAAAAAGGGGACCCTTTGGCTCCACTACTTCTGGCTTTTCCTGACTATATAACTCATGGATTTCGCTGCACCCAACTTTGAAGTTCACCTTCACATCTGTGACTGAATAATTGCACTGGGTGAATCTGTCTACAAAGTACAGATATATAAACACTTCCCCCATCTCAAAATCAGCCTGGGTGGTTTCCTGTAACAATATGTACAAACTGACCGAATGGTGTGGTATCACATCAGCGACAATAATATCCCAATAATAATGGTATACATTTTTATGTGATATAAAAATGTGTTATTGTGATAGCATTGCTATAGTGCATTTACATCCTCTAGTGGACACAACAACGAGACAAGCCCAGGCATGTCTGAGAGCAAGAGCCATGCATTAGCTTCCAATGATGATTTAGTACAGATAAAAGGAACTACCTCAACAATCTCTAACAAAGCTGTTCCCGCCAAAGATGAAAACAACAAACTTGTTTCACCATTTGAGGAAAAACATACACAGAGTACAACCAGGTAAAGAAGGCATAGACAGTAGTATCTGGTAATTTGGGACAAAAAGTTACAACATCCAAGGGAGAAAACAATTTTTCAGTTTTATAATGTGACAATACTCCTGAAAAGTTACAAGGTTACGTTACTTTAATTATTCTTAAATAAAATCCTTAAGTAGTTATATTACACTTTTACTACACAGGCTAATTTTGTGCCTACATTTGTCTTATGCTGTGGGTGAATATAATCCTGTGTCACTACTATTGCAGGGTAATGCAACTGCTGCCTGCACCTTTTTTAATTCAAATTAGGTATGTGGTCTGTGATCAGTAACAGTCACTCATTGGAAAAGAAGGATAGAAATGTCCCTTATTTATTTACTGGTTGCTGTTTGCAACCTGCAAGTATATATAAAGCATTCAGTATTTTTTCCAATAATGGCTGCAACATATTTTGTTAAAAAACCACACATAATTTTGAAGCTATATTGCCCACTCCTAATTGACACATACAAATACACACAGTTAGCCTAACCACATGCTTTCAACTGGTGACAGAGCACCATGACTACTCTTTAAATGCCATAGTATGGTCCCATTTGATTTCTCTCTATTACAGCAAACACTGAGTCTTGAAGTTTTGGTAGGTTCAAGGAAATTAAACATCTGTGCCAATCAATGTGGCTGTTGTAAGTATTGTTGGATACGGATTAATGTTGAAACTATTTACAAATGCAGCATTGTGCAAAAGTCTTGAGACAATATAATTTCTTAATATTTTGCTAGAAAAAGGGTAATTAGGTATAGTGACTATTTGACACTTTCAAGCCTAAATGGAAATACACCATATAAGGCAAAACCATAGTTTGGAGAATCCTAAAGAGCAATCCAAATTCAAATCATAGTGAATATTTGGTATGACCCCTTTTATTCTTCAACACAACTCTCTTAGGCAGCTTTCCAGTCAATTCCTGTCAGGGTGCTGGGTCGTTGACCCAGTATTTTGTGTTTTCATTATCCTGTTATTGTTAGCTGGTTTATTATGTTCACACATTTGAGTTTGACGTTAGTTCTCAGGCTTTTGGTTCTGTGCTCCCTCTGTCTGCGTGTGTGTGTTCCCTCCCTGTGGTGATGTCCTGCGTCGAACTCGTGTCTGTGCGTATGTGTTTCCTGTTTTACTTTGAAAGTCCCGGTGTAGCGTGTCTGCTTGTTCCCTTGTCTCGTCACATGTGAATTAGAATCCACTGTGCTCCCCTCCTGTGTGTCATTTCCCGATTACCCCGTTTGTGTATATATAGTGGGTGTCGGTGTGTGCTCGTTGTGGGATCGTCTGTTTATCTTGCTCTGTTTTTCTCAGTTTAACTCTGTTCATAGTGTTTATCTAGTCTGCGTCTCTCTGTCCTCCATGTCATTTTGTATTATGTTTATTTGCTCTTTAGTTTATCCCCAGTTTAGGTTTTGGTTAGCTCCCTTTCCTCCTTGCCTGTTGTTGTCACTTTTGCAATTGTTAATAAATTGTCACTCCTCTCATCAACCTTGCCTGCATCTTGGGTCCTCATCTTCAACACCTCGCGGCTCGCTCCGGCAGCTGTGACAATTCCTAAAGGAGTTCTCCAAGCTTCTAAAGGGACATTCAAAACTCTTCAGATTTTGTCTGCCTTTTGCTCTGTTTTCTGTTGTTCAAGATGATCTCACACTAATGTTGAGGTCCAGGTTCTGCAGAGGCTAATCCATCCACAACACCACTGGCTTTCTGAAGACTGCCTCCACCATGTTTTCCAGATAGCTGTCTCTCTCTCCTGACCTCCTCTGTACACATTGACAGCCATTTAAACCAGAAATTTCAAATTTGGATTTAATAATTTCATTTGTTGATTCTGAATTACAGTCCAGTTCTTGTGTAATTTCCCATACCTCTGCCTTTTCTCCCAGTTCCCTTCCTTAACGAATAGTTTCTTGACAACCACTCTTCCACTGAGACCAGATCTGATGAGACTACAGGAAAAAGTACAGGACCTCTTGGGCCCTGTATCAGGCTTTGCTGAACAAAAAGACTAGTAACAAAGTGCCCAACATGGCAATTTATGTGTAGATACAGCGCCGTGTTCCTGTGAAAATGGTAAGGACTAGACTGGAAATTAGTCTGAAACCAGCCAACATCCAAAGAACAACTTTGAAAGACCTTCAGAAAACTAAAACTATTGTTCAAGGCTAGTTTTTCAAAATTACAAGCCTGGGTCCTTGGAAGCAACATTTAAAGAAACGCGAGCTGGCTCACGACTTTTGCACAATACTCCGTACAGAGATGAGACTTACCTGAGCCTCTCTTCGACACAACTTTCAGGCAGTGGACCACAACAGCATGAAGCAGGATCAGAAGAGGGATGGGCGCTTTCATTTTTTTTATCAGTCCTACAAAGAAAGAAAAGCATGTGTTATAACTACATACTGAGGCAAGCTGTGAACGTGCTGAAACCATCCAAGAAAAATAAAAGACAATGATTTTGGCAGGAGATGTTTCCTTTATAGAAAAAAAAAAACAGGTCCTGAGCCAATAATTACAGAGTTTCTATCAGCCTTGAGGTCAGTTGGAGAAAAATCAGGCATCTCTATGTGCAAATTTTGTTTATCTGCTTCTGCTTTATTTATATTAGTGTCTCTTCTGGGACTTATTGTATAATAAGGGCAATGCTGTTAATGAAATGTCAAGACGCATCTCTATCATGCCAAACCAGGCTTTTCTGCTTTGTCAACTACCTTCAACACTCATCCCCCTTTACTTGCAACCAAAATAACACAATCAGGTGCCTGCTCAGATCTGGGTATCTCTCTGTGAGCACAAATGTACGGAAACGCTCTGTGAGAAGTGGATAACAGTGAATCTGGCTTAATATATTGAAAACTCCTTAAATTGTAGCTTGTAGTGACACTAATTGTGGTGATAATGGGGATAAGATGGCATTTCAATCGATGCCAGTCAAACGCAGTAGGTTTAAAGCTATTACACTCCAATTACGAATTCCTGCCTGAATCCATGTGTGTGCTAGAATGATGAACTTAAAAACCCAATTATCTGTCATTGTGATATATGTATTATGGGATATTTTAATGTAATATGCAAGACAGGTCTGTTTCCTAATAAAGAAAAGAAATGTATCTTTGCATTAAAGACAATGACTCCCCCTAACCATCTCAAAATTGACACTGCGCTTACTTGGGTCCCCTGCAATACACAGAAGTATGCTAAAAATGATGGATTGACGAATACACGGGGATTCTTTGATTTATTAGTGAGATGATAAAGTACACCTTCAAGCCAATTTAATCTAAGATAAAACAGATGGGCCCAAAGTTCACTGCAGTTAATAGTGTTTATTCAGACTTTGCCAGCAGCTACAAACATTCCTCAGCAATAGACTTGGTTCTGAAATTCCTCCATAGGCTACAAGGGTCCTTCAAATGGCATTTCAGTCAGGACAAAGATGCTTCACATCGAAGTCTGAAAAGCTGTATCAGAAAGCCTTTTTGGAGAAACTGAACAGTCACAATAACCCTTGAGAAATTCGAAGGCATGTGAAACTGGGCAGCAGCCAAATATGGCGACATTGCTGCGTTCCCCTTGTCAAAGGCTTATTGTCAAAGCTCTTGCTTTCTGCAACCAATGCCACCTCAGAAAAGCTACATGTCACTACAGAAAAATCTTATCTTTTTAATTAGTTTTCCATGTTGGGTGCAAGTCTGCAACATTAGCACAAAACCTGTGGCCCCCTTCATTGGCTTAAACACAGAGGAAGTGACTGAATCACCAGTTCTGCTCTGTGTCCCTGCGGCTAACAGTGATATCCAAGACTGTAAAAAAATCAAAGAGAACACCACTGAAAAAGGTTAGGAAAGTGTTCTTGTGATGCGCTGTAATTAATTTTGTTATACTGATGAGGAAAATACAGTACTTCACTCATTCTCTTGGGGTGTACATATAGCTTTTGTATGCTATGCCAAGATTGGAACAAATCATGGGTTTAAATATAGAGAAGAACAGGTAGTGGGAGGAAAGTGGCTCCAGAATTCCAGTTTCACAAACCTTTTGTTAAAGATGCTGGTCTATTTTTTCATAAGCACCTGAGAAATATATGATCGAAGTGTACAGACATGCAACATGATATTACAACATCATATTACAAAAATTGATGAAAGTAAAGAGACAAAACAGGATATGCAATGCCAGCTTTATCCTCCAAAAATAAATACATTTAGAACTGTATTCAGTGTTTTATCATTAAAATATATTTAAAAAATAGTTTATTTTTCAGGGCCGGATGTGGACTAGAGCAAAGTTAGGATTATTGACATTTGAGCCTTTATTGATGGTGAATTTCAAGGGGTGCTGAAAAGCCTTACAGCCTGAGAGAAGAAGCTGCCCCGCCGTCAGCAGACTCTTGTATCTCCTGCCAGAAGAGCAGCAGGGTAAACAGACTCAGTCTGGACCAAATGATGTCCTTAGCAGTTCTGTGGGCTCTGTGCATGCAGTGAATCTTCCCAGTGTTGAACACAGATGCAACAACAGTGTTTTGTAAGGAATCCTACATACAGTGCTGAGAAAACTTTATGTTGTTCCAAGTCATAGTTTTTGAATTGTGAATGAACCATGTGCACACTGTACTAAAAGTTAGGGCCATACATTTTAGGACAATGGGAGATCCTTTGTAATTTTCCCTTTTTATACTACCATAGTGGATTTTAAGTCAGAAAATCAAGATGTGATTAAAGCATAGGCTTTCGCTCTATTTCTAGGGGTTTAACAAAAGTATTAAAGTAAAATTTAGGCTTTACCCCCTTTTTTTTTTTTTTTTTACACAGTGTGTCCAGTTAGTGTTGAGCCCATGAAAATAGGAAGAATAACATAAATTTAAATATAGGAATACAAGGTGCTTGTTTTAAACCCTCTTGGATCAATGACTGCTTGAAGTCTAGAAGCCATGGAGTGACTGCTGTGTTTCCTTGAGATGTCCTGTGGGGCCTTTAATGCAGCCACCTTAAGTTGGTACTTGTTTGCGAGTTTCTGTCTTCAGAGAAAGCGTGCCCTATCAGGTTAAGATTAAGGGCATCGAAGAATAAGTAAGAAGTAACCTAAATAATTTCCCCTGGGGATCAATAAAGTATTCTGATTCTGATTCTGAATGTCCCATTTTTTTGCCTCGAGTAACTCTTTGGTTGCTTTTACTCTATGCTTTGCCTTATTATCCATCCAGAGTACAGCCCTGTAGACTTCAGAATATATCCTGGTACCTCAATTAGCATTCACATAATCAATACACCCAGTTCCACAGGCCCATGCTGTAACATTGTATCCACCATGTTTAACAGATGATGTGATATGATTTATGAGCTCTTTCTATACTTTTCTCTGCCCATGCATCTGGTACATATCAGTCTGGGTTTCCACAAAGTATATTTTTCACAGCTGTGCAGGCTGTTTCAGATGTTTTCTGGAAAACTCTTATTTCGCATTCCTGAGTGTAGCCAGTGGTTTGCACCTTGTTGTAAACCCTTTGTAGCTACATTCATAAAGATATCTCTTGTTTCTTGACTTGGTTTAATGGGGTGAAGAAGATTTTCTTAACCAAGGAAAGGATTTTTGATCACCTTTTGAAGGTTGAAGTTGTGGCACTCTCGGTTAGACTTTGGACCACATATTACCAGTTTTTAAATAAACCAGACAAAATCCAAGGCTTCATGTGCCCATAAGACTGCATGTTAATCAATTTTCTAATTACTGCAGAGCTTTGGAAGAAGTATAAAAATGTGTACAATTCCAAAAATAGTAAATGCAATACTTTTTACTCCTTGAATTAAAGCTGAAAGACTGCACTTCAATCACATTGATGATTTTAACTCTACTGTGATGTTATCTGAGGCATAATTTCAAATGCTGTGTGGGCCAGTGGCTGTCAATAATCTTTGGTGTGGATGTCCTGAATTCGACTGTGGAAGGCAGCCCTTAGTTGAACTTGTAAAAAAAAAAAAAAAAAAAAATCATTTGTGGAGTAAGTGGTTGCTATTTTGTGCCAAAATGAAACACAGACTTAAGTTCACTTCAGGCATATTTATATGGAGGACCACAAGAGCCACACACGTTGAAATAAAAATTTCTGTTTATTAAAGTGCAATTTGCAAAAGGGTTTTGAAATGCAGTTTATTAAAGTGGAATTCGAAAAAGGGTTTTGAAATTAAGTTTATTAAAGTGGAATTCAAAAATGTTTTTTGAAATGAAGACTTAAAAAGCATTTTAAAAATCAGTTTATTAAATTGGAATTCAGAAATGAATTTACAAATGCAGATTTTATTTTACAATTCATTAATTAAGCACAGAAATTTTTATTTCGACATGTGTGGCTCTTGTGGTCCTCCATATATTTAAGCATCAGGTGAATCCATTTTGAGCTTTTTGTGAATTGTGATAAGTCATACAAAAAGCACAAAATATATTCATTCGGTGTACAAGCCGATGCACTTATCTGGCAGCCAGGTCTTCTTGTGTTTGTAATCCATTATTTCTCAGGTTGGTGTTTGAAGTGTTTTTTTATGGCTGCAGTCAACTTTGATCAGCTTGCTTTTTTTTTAACAAGATCTCTCTCTAACCCTAAATATCCTATCATCTTTCACCTCCAAGCATGATCAGTTCATTAAAACAACACTCTGTGGTTACTCCTTTTTTATCACTCTGTCCAATATAAAGCATAGATTTGCCTCAGTTCAAGCAGCCAGCAGGTATGTTTGACTGCACTCAAGTCCTATAAAAAATATAATTAAGTTACAACACTTGTGTTGTCTAACTTTTATGTTCTGGTTCTGATGTTGCTGGAGTATTTTTAAGAAGATGGCCACCTACTCAAGGGCTTACTGAGGTCAAACACCCAAGTTGTTATCAGTAATCAGGAAACGCGCGTCAATGTATTATTGTCGCTATCGTCTTACTTCTTGGCACATAGTTATTAGCTATTGAGAAGGGAAAGATTCAGTGCAGCTGTCTGTCAGAGATATGATCAGGAACACAATAGAGTGGAAATAAGCAAGAGGAGATATCCCCCTTCAAGAAATGAATGGATACTAGATGTCCAAGGAAAACATGAAATTGTTTTTTGGATTTTTTTTTTTTTTTTTTTTAAAGAAAAAAAATCCTCCCTCAAAAATCCCCATGTGAACGCTTGTCCTGTCAAACATTTCACAGTGCATCACTCTTTAAAGAGAAGCTCATCCAAAAGGTGCCGTCACCTGCCTCTCATTCCTTGATTGTTTTTTTCCTCAAGCCTCCACTTTCGTCTTTTTCTCCGACAGTGCTTCCTTCTCAGCGGATTCCTCCAAAATTCAATTACTTTTGAGGAGGGTTCGGAAAGAGAGATGGGGCACTCTCTCAACACTCTCGGGGTTCAGAGTTAGCCCCAAGGAATGCATCTCAGAGTCACGCACAAACAGTTTCAGCAATCTATGACCGAGGCTTTAACGCTTTAGTACAGCTCGCCAGATGGACTTTGAGATAACGATTTATACGGCTCTGTAATTTTATCTCTCTCTTGCTCTGTCACACACTTTTGAGAGTTCACATCGAGGGTCTCCTGTCCTTCTTCCTGAGCCATATCTGATGTTTCTTGATGACGTTCGCCTCTCTGTTACCCAGAAACCAATGAAAAATAACATCCATCCATCCATCTTCTTCCGCTTTATCCGGGGCCAGGTCACAGGGGCAGCAGCCTAAGCAGAGAAGCCCAGACCTCCCTCTCCCTAGCCACCTCCTCTAGCTTGTCCCGGGGAACACCAAGGCATTCCCAGGCCAGCTGAGAGATATAATCTCTCCAGCGTCTCCCGGGGCCTCTTCCCAGTGGGACATGACTGGAACACCTCGACCAGGAGGTGCCCAGGAGGCATCATTGTCAGATGCCCGAACAACCTCAACTGGCTCCTTTCGATGTGGAGTGGAGTGGAAACTAACAGGAAGAGGCAATTACGGACAAATTCGGATGGAATAAATTCTTCTCCCAGTTATTAGGCAAACATTTCAGATCTGTGGGCTGGATGAACAAATACAGACAAAAAGTCAAACACTGGCTCAGTCCGACTGCCGTGGGTATCAAAATAATAAAGTCATTACTCTTTTTCACAGAAATGCGGACTGACAATTTCAAAGTGAAAGTCTGTCTGGTAGTTTATATAAAACTGCCAAAGTGAAAGTCATGAAATGTGGTGCAGATCTAGACCACAGGCAAAGACATAATTCATTTTAACTTAGTGCGCATTCTTCCTTTTAAAATGGCAAAACCTGTAAACTGGACAAAGGATTTTAAGTATGGAGAAGCCAGGCAGGAGGAAAAGAGGAATACCTCTAGAGACAGGGTGAGATGGAGGCAGATGATCCACTTTGGTGACCTCTACAGGGAGAAGCCGAAAGAAGCAGAAAATAAGGCACTGCTCTTGGCGGAGGATATGCTCTCCGAGCCTCCTTGTAGTTCTCAAAGTATTTTACAAATAATACAGTTATATAAAGGTCACAAAATTGCATGGTATAATTTTAACTTTGTTCTTACCCAGATCACTATGGGTGATTTGACTCACATAATGCCAAAAAAGTCCCCAAACATAAGATGTGCTTATTCATTATGAACATACAGCCTCACTACGTCTACCCGTTACCCCTCTGTCTCCTTCCTCATACCTCCACTCGATAAATTGATATCTACTCAGCTTGGTGAGTTATTAACATTTCTATTTGTGAAAAACACTTTTCAGGCCCTTACACCCTTGGCTGACGCACACACACCCACAATCTCCCACCCACAGTCTGTGCTCTCTTCACTGAATTTTTCCATTTTAGATTATCTAATAACCTTGCAAGCCTCCATGTTCCTGATATGTACTCAGGAAGTGAAAGAGAAAGAAACGTGTTTTTTTTTTTTTCAAATGAACATGTTTAAAAGCATAAATGTCACTGTTTGGTGCAGGAAGCAGAAGAAAAACGACTTTTAATGATCAAGAGCACACGTGTGAATAAATAACAAGCAGCAAAAAATGTTTGAGTAGCAAAAATATATGCACCGGTTTTCATTAGCTGCCATTTGTGGTATAAATAAAGCAGCTTTAAAACTGCATATTTGAATGGATGCTAAGTGACACATTGAGGCTACTGGCTATGTGCTTTGGGAAATGAGAATTTCTTATTAGTTAACCATCTAGCTACAATATGATGCCACAACTCATTTTATTGTCATGATGGTGCCATGCTGCAAGAATTTTAAAAATGCTGAAGTCACTGAGTTACACAAAACCGCAGCAACCTATTTAAAGAGCTTGATACATACCCAGTCCCCAAGAGATTTTGGACAAGTCTGTCAGATATTCATTCATTTCAACTCTCTGCACGATTCATTGAAGTATTAATACGTTTTATGCAAATGTTTAACTCGCTACAGGATTGTTCACATGTTGTTTCAACACCCCTTTGACAATTTTAGGAACATCATTTTGCATTTACTACATAGGTGCTGGGTTCAGAAATTAGGTTTTCTTTTGTCATTTTTTAATGTTAAATTAAGTATTCCCTATCAAAAAAAATGACCAAATACAGACCTCTTCTTCAATAGATCTCATGTATTAGCTTCCTGTTTAACCTGAAGAGCTTGTATGGAAGCAAAAGAATGAGTCAAATATGACTGACACACTATATATTTTTTCTTCTTAAGAGTTTTTAGTGAACCATCAGGTAGAAAAACACTTGCCAGGGAATCTATGGACACACACAAAAATACACACACAGGCACACATACAAACTGTCTTTGCAGTCATGTCCAAGTCTTAGTCCCAGTCCCTGAGCTGCCTGCTAACTAGATTCTTTATCCTGTCTGGCTGTCAGGGAAATAACTATGACATTAAATGAATGAAACTCTCTTTGGATATTCCAGGGCAAGGCTAAAGTGAGATCCTTCGGGAGCTAACAAGGAGAAGACGTGAAAGCAGAGGAGTGGTTGAGGGTTCTTGGAAGGCAACCATGAGAGGCGTCATGAGATGGTGCCAAGCAGTACACAGAGAAGTTAATGGCAGGTAACACTGGCTTTATATTTATAATATCCCTAGTTTATGAAAGTAATTAACAGCAGTCTGAGTTATCTTAATAACTCTTTATAAAACATCTCACCACAAAATTTTACAGTGTTAATAGACGCTGATTTATCAAAACAGAGACACCTGTCCAGACTGTCAAAGAGTTGTTTGTTGCTGCTTTTCAAGCTGTCTAAAAGTTTTAAATGAACTCTGATGGATATTGATTTATAACAAAATATTACAGTGATGATTCACAGACTGGTAAATTAATACTGATGATGCTTCTCTTTTGCTACATTGCAGATCATTAAGCACTCCTTGAAATGACGCTACAACCCTCACAGCAGACTTTTCTTGTAAACGTGTTGCAGGGACTCCCAGATGTTATCGCGGTACATTGCTTAAGGTAAAGTGCCCCCTTTATACTATTAGAACAATTGCCAGTTAGCATCTGGCTCATTCTTTATTCTTAATGAGCATCCCCACAGGAAGAGAAGGATGTGGTGACAGACCATGGAATGGCAATTAAATCAAGTCACTTGTAACGACAACTGGCAACATGGAGTGGGCTGCTCCTAAGTTCACTTAACTCTGAGGTGAGTGACTATAAGAGGGAAGAGAGGATACTGCTGATTGATATAGAACAGTGTATGTGAGAGGCTTATTTAAAATAGAACTTGGAATAACACGCGTGACCAACTAGCATTGTCAAACGGATCCTCATATATTAATCAATACCAAATATTACAATTGGACCAGATACCCAAGTATCAGCACGGACAGTGTCATCTTCACTTTCTCTAACTTACACATAACTTCGTATAGTACTGCTACAGAGAAGCAGGACCATATATAGAGTCAAATCACAGCAGTAGTCACCTCAAGGCACTTTGTATTACAAAAATAAAGACTCTACAACAATACAACCCCCCAAGAATCAGATGACCTACCTATGAGCAAGTACTCGGTGACAGTGGGAAGAAAGAACTCCCTTTTACCTCTGGCAGAACCAGTCATACAGGGTGTGTGGTGTAGTGGTGTAAGTCTGCATCAAACCAAACATATGACGGTTATGCTTATTTTAAAGTCACTTGTACTCATCACCTGACAAGGCTTCACAACTGAGCCATGAAAGAAGCTGAAGGACCTTCAGTGAAAATATAAAACTCTCCATGCTAGCTTCCATAGTTTTATATATGCAGCTAACTCAAGCTAGAATGAGGTTGGGTAGCTGCATATAAAACAAGATAATATTCACTTCTCAGCTTCTCCATTTTGATGTCATGATAAGGAACATCAGCCACCTCACTCTCTTCTTCACAGAGAGTGCACAGCAAAGCAACAAATCCACAATTCAGTCTGGCAACGCCTGACGAACTGCCTTTCAAACTGAATGAGAAACGAGAGCAGCGAAGCCTGGAACATACACGTGAGTCCAGCCTTAGAGCAGTTGTGTGAGATTCTCTCTTTCAACTGACTTGGATTAGCTCGTTGCCAGAATTACATGTAATAAAATCCAGTTATAAATTTGGGATTCACCTCAAAGGGCAGCTTGTGACAGTCGCTTCTTCCGAACGATACGTGAAAACGTCGTGCTACAGGGTTATCTGAAGTTTAACTTTAGCCATGTCTAACTATAGCAGTGGCAGAAACACGTGTACTTCAGAGAAATGCTAAATAACGTGAAAATTCCTAGAGCTTAGGTGGAGACTTCCAATAGCAGCGATTAGATATTCGGAGGCTGAAAGGCTTCCTTCTTTATCTCCCTCACACACAACCTCGAACGCACATTTTTACTCAGCACCTAAATTTAAATCTGTGACACTGAGACTGATCTGCTGCTGAACCGATGTGTCTCTAGCTAACTCTACAGTATGTTAATGCTATTCATTGGAGAGCATCAAAGTCTAAGTTTTTCAAGCTGCCCTGACTTTAAGCTAAAGGGGGAAAAAAAAGAAACATACTGCACATTTTACATCAGGAAAAGATGCTACTGGTTAGTTCTACTACAGCACATCTTTGGAGCAGAGTTTTACAGCTTTAAGAGAAATCAAATAAGTGTTCTTAACCAATACATATGTAAAAAAGAAGAACTAAAATGATAACTAATGCCTCGGCATTAGTCTGTAGTTTGCCAAATCACTTCAGTGCAATTGTCTTGTCTAAGCAGCTGAACCATAGGCTTATTTAAAGGGGAATGAAAGAGGATTGTCAGATTATTAACACAAGTTAATAAATGCCTACCCTACAGCAACTATAATCATTAAGGCTGCTAAACATTTATCTTTCTGCTTTTTTAAATCAAATCAGTCAGTCGGAAGAATCAACTTGAGCCAAAAGCAGAGCACAATCCAGCCAACAGCAAGAAAACAAAACAAAGCCTTTGAACAAATAATCAAAGTCTTTCTTCTAGCAAAGAATGTGTTTCAAATTGTACAGCCAATTGATCTGACTGTGTATAGAGGCTGCGTACTGCTTGAAAGTACTTTGGCTTTCATCGCTGATGGATGCACCGTGCAAAGGACAATAATTGATGTGTAGATACACAGCACGTGGCTTTGAAATTATTTGATTAGAATAGTCAGTATACAGTATGTCTGCTTTAATGATTAAATATGTAGCAATGCAGACGCTTTGGGAACTGGTACTCTGTTTATTTTCACATATGTTCATATCGTATATAACCACAGGTAGTCACACACAAACGTGAAAGCAATTTGTCTTGAGTGCACCTTTCTCTAAAAATGTCCCTTTCCCATCTGAAACAAACAGCCCCGAGAGCAAAAATAAACTTAAGAGCTAAGGCGAGCAGACATGCTGTAGCTACCTCTGAGAGCTGAGCGGCACAATGCAAATAAGCTTTCACACCATAACAGACGACCCACATCTCCATGCTAGGCAGCCGAGATTCAATATCGGAGGACAAGGAGTGCTGCGTCCCCAGGCCCTTCTTGCAAAGTGGCCCATAAATCAAGAACCCTGTTGAGAGCTAGTCTCTGTGGGTCTTGTCCAGGATTCGGGAAAAAGAGCATGGCTCTGGCTGGAAAAAAAGGCACTCCAGTAACCCTCCACCCCACCCTCCCACCCCAGCTTTAATGCAACAGATGCCTTAGCAGCATAAAATTATGACTATCATTAGCCAAACTGGGGACCAGATTATTACTGCAATTGTTTTGTTCAGATATATAGATGATGCTGCTCAGCCATGGATGTAGCTGAATTGGGTTTAACTGTAAACACCAATTAATGTTTGTTTTTAAATTCCAGGCCTCACATAATAAAGCAATGAATGCAAGAACACGGAGAAAATCATAAGAGATAACTTGAAAATTAGCTTAGTATACCTTCCTTGCACCAACTATTATTTAAGCCTTGCTGACATCAACATTTAGAGGCGAAAGTGCTGAGCTGTGCAACGTTGCAGCTTCGCTTGGTTCATCTTTTGCCAGAAAGCACTACATGCATTGTAGGTATGTTATTGTGTCATGAAAATGTGTAATATTTGCATAGCAATCAAAGTGAGGATAGTAAGATTGCTATTTCATGCAAAGTGGTCAATACTCATACATATTTTATTAATGTCACAAAAATGCTGAAAAACATTTTAAAAGCAGATGTCTTGAGCGTAATCCCAAATCAGTTTTTATTTGTTTTTTTTAATACTTTTGTGGTAACCAAACTGATTGTACTTGCATGAAATGAGTATTCTGATAAATTAACTGTCACTTGAACTTGTTATTCTTGTCCATTAATGATGTAGCACTAATAGTGAAAGGCATTTGGCAGAAGTTTCAAATATTATGCATGCTGTATGATTTGGTTAAATCACAGTTCTATAAAACTTTTGTTTAATTAAAAAGGTGAAAAACATTTCAGCTGACTTAATTAGCTCTTTAAGATAAGATAAGAAATACTTTATTAATCCCGAAGGAATATATGGTTACAGCAGGCAGCATGCCGCGCACGCGCACTTACAAAGGA
>VUQR01030825.1:0-18209 GCA_015108515.1 Hemichromis elongatus
CGTTGCTGCCCAATCCGACCGGGCTAAAGCTATTATATGGCGATCGTGGCTCAAGAATAGGCAGTTCGTCTTGTAATGGGAAGGTTGCCAGTTCGAGCCCCGGCTCCAACAGTCTCGGTCGTTGTGTCCTTGGGCAAGACACTTCACCCGTTGCCTACTGGTGGTGGTCAGAGGGACCGGTGGCGCCAGTGTCCGGCAGCCTCACCTCTGTCAGTGCGCCCCAGGGCAGCTGTGGCTACAATGTAGCTTGCCATCACCAGTGTGTGAATGGGTGGATGACTGTAATGTAAAGCGCTTTGGGGTCCTTAGGGACTAGTAAAGCGCTATATAAATACAGGCCATTTACCATTATATCTCTTGGCTGGCCTGGAAACGCCTTGGTGTTCCCCCGGATAACACCAAGTTATAAGCTGGAGGCTGGGGAGAGAGAGGTCTGGGCCTCTGCTTGGGCTGCCCCCCCCGCGACCCGGCCCCGGATAAGCGGAAGAAAATGGATGGATGGATGTCTATTTAGTCTAGATGCATACAATCTTAAGGTTCTGTGCTGCTTTTATCCTACGTTCAGTCTACCTGACAACAAACAATTTATGCGCTGATCCACATGATTCATGGTGAGTCAGGGCATCGCATCAGTTTGAGAATGACAAAGGGCAGAGTGCACAAAAAATGGACAGTTTTTATCTCACATAGTGTGTCATAATCGACAAAAAACAATGCTGCATCTCGGATACCTCATGACCTCCTGACAGAAAAGCTGTCATGCTGAAGCTGAAGAGAGGCTGAATCTGTGCAGTGGTTAAATATAAAAACAGCAAAACAAAACAAGAATGATTGCTGTTGTGCAGGTCTGTGGAACTGTGAAATTGAGTAACCAGATAGCCATTACCACTGTTTGGGTTGACTGCTAGGCAGTGTCTTCTTTCAGACATCACACAAGCCATAAAAGGCACATCACATGACTGACTCTTATGTACTCAGTTCAAAACAAGGTGTGTTGAATAACGAGTTTGTAACTTATGATGATGATAAATGATACAGTAATTACAAGGTAATTTTTTACATCTTGAAAATATTACATTACAACGTAAAAAAACACTTAAATCAACATTTAAATAAGTCTACATCTAAGCAGTTTTTTTGGTAGGTGCTACTTCCTTTCACTAGAGTCACTGATGAAATTCACAGCTACAAACTCATTGAAGTCAATCAATTGGGAAACTTCAGAAAAATGTTGTCTCTGGATCATATTATTTTGGTCATTTGTTTTTTGTTTTAAGATCTTGTGGGTCTGGTTGAGATGGTTGATGGTCTGGTTCTGTCCCATTGGCTGTATTTTGTCCATGTGTCATGTAACTAGTCAGAACCATGCGTGGTCAAAGACAGTCTTACTGCAAAAAGGCAAATATGATTGGCCTGGAAACCTGAAAACAGCACAGTCTAGGCTTTTGACTTGCTCTGTTATCACCTCTTTATATAATATAAACTGTTAAAATTGTTCCAAGCTACTCTGCACTACTGCATTTAGGTAACTCCAAGTTTATGGAATTAAAAAGGGTTATTGAAGGACTTTGCCCAGCCAGAACCTTCTGTGAATAATGCAGGAGCCTGCTGTCCCCTCTTTACTTTGCTTTTTCATCTTCGTGTATAAAATTGCACCTTCCAACCTCTACGTGCTAGACCTCTCTTTTACATCTTCTGAAAAGCCCTGAAACTTCTCAAATGATTTTGATATGCATGCCGTACATATTCAGTGTGCATTCAGAGTTAAAATGCCAGCTGATTGCAGTTTTTTTTCTTTCTGCATAAGAGGAAGGAACCAGTCAGTAGTTCGAGTCAATATCTTTGTTCTCTTAGTGCTTTAGGGCTATAAGTCTCTTAGTGCCTCTCATTTCCAATCTCAGCCTAACAGCATAAAAACTATTTCACCTCACTTCCCTTCTAAATCTGCTAAAAGACCCATCACCTCCTCTCATCCATTTCATGACATTCCTGTTAAAGCACTCACCACCCAACTCCCCACCTTTCTGCTCACTTCTCTTCTCCTTGCCCATCATCCTGCCCTACATTTGCAATGACTTTGCAGCTGTAACAGCCATCCATCCTCCCTATCTGTCTCTGCACGCTGTTGTCTAGGCCGAATCCCAAGGGCCGTGGCCTCCATTAACCAGCACCTGCTGAACTCAGACGATGTGGTCAGCTGCTGTCTGGATTTGGGAGCTCCCAGTATGTCCTTCAGGATCAACGGGCAGCCTGTCCAGGGCATGTTCGAGGACTTCAACACAGACGGGTTCTTCTTCCCTGTGGTCAGCTTCTCTGCAGGTGTAAAGTAAGGCTCTGCATTTATAATTCTGGCATAATCAGTAAATGCAATTTAAACAGAAATTATGTTGGGCTTTTTTTTAATTTAATTTAATTTTCTTTTGCCTGGCCTCTTGATGAATTTGCACCTTATCAACTTTTGTAGGTTCACACAATAAGCAATGGCATAGCACAAAATTAAAGGGATTTTGTTATGTGCTGCAGCTCCCTGGAATCTTAACTCTAAGATAAAAACAAAACAAAAAAGAGAGCGTATGAACTGTCATGCGATGTCTTATTACAGGGCCCGGTTCCTGCTAGGCGGTCGCCATGGAGATTTCAAGTTCTTGCCACCTGCCGGTTACTCTCCGTGTTATGAAGCACTGTTGCCCAAAGAGAAGATGCATGTAGAGCCTGTGAAGGAGTACAAGAGGGACCACGATGGGGTCCGTGATCTGCTGGGAACCACCCAGTTCCTCTCTCAGGCCTCCTTTATCCCCACTCCTGTTGACACCAGTCAGGTGAGATGTTGTTACGCCCAAGGAAATTACCAGCGGTGGTGTGAACACTTGTGTTTATAATACAGTGAAATTATATTCTGCAGATAATAAGATTAGTTTTTTTGGGAGGTTTGATCTGGCTGTAAAAAGCTGTAAAAAGTGTGCTATAACATGTACATGATGGGTACATGATTTCTGCTGTTCTTCTCTTCTGCTCCTTCTTGTTTGAGTGCTGTTTAAAAAGAAGGCAAAACTGTTTACTGAGCCAGCAGCGGTTTCAGGATATCTCCCATTTAAAATGAATGAATTTTGTGTTACACACCTGTAATTTAATATTCAGTGCTGCAGAAGTGGCTCTGAAGCACAAATGGAAAATAGGTGCTGACTTTCTACCTCAGTGTAACAAAAGAGTAGGAAACTCGGTATAACCCCTAAGGATCTAACAATTGCATAGACATAAGGAAGAACAATTTTAATTTGTCAGCCTTTTTTTTTTCCAGCATCTTTTTGAATCCAACTGTACCATCTGTTCCCCTTCTCTCTGCAGATTGTTCTTCCCCCTCACTTGGAGAACATCCGGGACAGGCTGGCAGAAAACATTCACGAACTGTGGGGGATGAACAAGATTGAACTGGGCTGGACCTATGGCAAGGTAGAGCTGTGATTATCTGGAATATATTTATCTGGTATATCTGGAAACTGATGAAGGTCAACTCAAATGGTCAAAATTAAAATGCTTGTTAATGTCACTCACATAGAATTTTTAAGCTCACAACTGGACTTACAGCTGAGGCTATGGCAGCTGGGATAGGCTCCAGCACCCCCCGCCACCCTGAAAAAGATAAGCGGAAGCGGATGGATGTATGGATGGATTGGAGCTAAATAATTTATTCGATGTTTTTAAGGAAAGGATTAAATTAAATATACTATATAAACAAGGGCTTATCCAAAACTTAACTGAAAGCAAACAACACAAACTTAAAATAGAACTATGCAAGATTCAAGCTTAGCCTAAAACAAGGCAAATCTATAATAAAGTTCATCAATGTTAGAAAAACTCCTACAAGCAATAAAAAATCCTTTATTTGACACGGGGCCAAATCAACTCGTACAAAGTATCTAATTTAATGTTACTGAGCTTGTTTGTCAATCTAGAAATTGCTTAGTGTAACTGTAGTTAAACTCCTCTATATCTAAAGACATTTAAATCATTCCTGCCTGCACTGCTTTCCTCTATCATTTTCCTGTCAGTCACTCCTGTTTACTGCAGAACAACTTGTTAGAAGTCTGATCACACATGATGCCTCTTTTGTACTGTAGCAGTTATCACAGAATCATTCCCCACTGAGACTGTCAGAGCAACAGCAGCCATTTAACAAACTTAATGAGCGTCTCACCTTCCAAGAGTATGACATTCAGATTAATTAAGACTGGGAGAAAGCTCCATTTGAGGTTAGCCCAGGTCCTATAGTTTATTAGGGACAATCTTTAGGTCCAAGCAGCTGCTTAGTGTTTTAATTTTGTTGTAACAAGCTCAGGGAGCTCAGAGTGACATTGCACACAACCCAAGTCTCTCTGGACAAGCAGAAGATTCAGTATTTGGATCAAGACAATAATAAAGTTGAATGCAGCATCATTGCTTTGTATCTTTGTGTATTGCTTTACTGTGTATTTTTCATACCCCGTGTGCACTTCCCTTCTATTTAACTGCCGTCAGCAGCAGAGTGCATTATCAGGAGGAGTCACTGGCAGCGTCTTATTGAGAGTCTGCTTGCAGCTGTAAATTTCCTCCCATCTACTCTCACAGATAACCAAGTCTCGTGCTACTGCAAGTCTATTCTCTGAGCTGGGCTTATCTCACTTTATTTAAAAAAGAAAAGAAAAAAAAAATCAACACCTGAGGCTTGAATTAGCCAGAGAAAAACAAACAAAATTTGCATCACTGAACAACCACTGGAGATAAATTCAGCTGCGGTCCACTTTTTATTTTCTGAATTTGGAGCCATTTTTGCTTTTTTTTTTTGTCCTTTCAGGTTCGCGATGACAACAAGAGGCAGCACCCTTGTCTTGTGGATTTCGCCAAGCTGCCTGAAACTGAAAGGAACTACAACTTGCAGATGTCCAGTGAAACCCTAAAGTAAGGCCTGGGCAGTCCTCTGGATAATCCAGTTACCTATTCATTTCTTGCTGCAGCTCCCTCCTGAATGCTGAGCAAAAGCCGATTAAGGCTAAGATTAAAGCAGTGCTTGTCATGATTTGCATCTCCTGAGTGAATTCCACTATTGATTTTTAACAGATATTGGATCCAAAGCTTATTTGAGCCAACTACTGAGTCATCTCACTGTAAAAACATTGGCTTGGCTCAATAAAGCATCCTCCTCTTAGAGGAAAGCTTAACTGGGCATGCAGTTTGTCAGTTATACAGTTTAAGACCCAAATGACAACTTTCCACGCAGCCCAACCTGAGTGCTGTTCAGTGTTATTATATCGATCAGAGGAGATTTATCAATGTCTAATGAACATTGTTAAAAATTTAGAACTCACTCAGAACAATCATTTTCATCTAACACAATGTAATGAAGCTTGAATATTGATGCTGGTTTTAGTCCATCTCGCTCTTCCTGTTCACATTTCCTTTTATCCTTAGGACCCTTTTAGCCCTGGGATGCCACGTTGCCCAGATTAATATTCACGCTGAAGAGGATCTGAAGAAACTCAAATTACCCAAAAAGTAAATCAATATTACAGTTCAATGTATAATTTCTTAGATATTTTATTTAGATACAACAACAAAAAATTGATGAATGTTACAGGCATTTATATAATCAATGTCCTTGTTTATGTACAAACCCACTTCTAAAAAAATTGGGATGCTGTTTAAAATGTAAAAAACAAAACAAAATGCAATGATCTGATAATCCATAATTTATCTGTATCCATCGGCTCACTTTGAAATTGATTGCAGCAACACATCTCAAAAAAGTTTTAATTAGGAGAGCAAATAATTGTAAGTAACTGGTAATATGAGTGGGTGTTCAAAAAAACATTTTAGAGAGGTAGATTTCTCAAAAGTAAAGTTAAAAATACATGTAAAAATTGTGAAACTTTAATAATGTGGCCTACAAAATAGCCAGCTTGCACATCAGTGTGGAAAGGTTATATAGAGGTTTTAGAGCAACATACGCTCCCATCCAGGCTTTTCCAGGGAAGCCTTTCCATGGTTCAGCAAGAGATACATCATTAATGACAGAATATGCAGGACTGTTGAGCAGCTAGAATCTTATATTAGACAAGAATGAAACTACCTTCCTCTCAAAGGTAGATAGAAGAGAGGATGCTACACAGTGGTAAACCTGACCCTGTCCCAGCTTTTTGGGGAGGTGTCGCTGTCATTAAATTTAAAGCAAGCTAATAATTTCTTAAAATTGTAGATTTTCCTAGTTAAATGTAATGTTTTCTGTGCTACGTTATGATTCAAATATAGGTTTTTTGATATCAGCAAATCATTGCAATTTTTTAAATTTACATTTTATACAGAGTCCCAACTTTTTCGGGGAAATTTTGGTTGTAAGATATCATCATTATCTTATCAATATTATCTGTAGCTACATGATGTCCAATGGATATAAGCCTGCGCCACTGGACCTCTCTGATGTGAGACTGAATGCTGGTCAGGAGGTTCTAGTTGATAAACTGGCCGAAAATGCGCACAATGTGTGGGCCAAAGATAGAATTAAACAAGGATGGACCTATGGCATCCAGCAGGTAAAGTTTATGCAGCATTTGAAATGGAGAAAATAAAACTCGTGTTTTCTTTGTCTTTCATTTTAAATGATTTGAGTCCACTAGTAGAGTTTCTTGTCTTTGTTTGTGGTAGGATTTGAAGAGCAGGCGTAATCCTCGCCTGGTGCCATATGCTTTACTGGATGAACGCACCAAGAAATCTAACAGGGACAGTCTGAGAGAGGCTATCAGGACTATGGTTGGGTATGGATATGAGATCGACCCCCCAGACCAAGAGGGTGAGACCCTGGCGCTGACACGGCAGTCATTAAAAGCTCTTAAGACTCTTACAGGACCATCCACTGTATGTTCAAAGGCTACAGCAACAGCACTTCCTACACTTAAGGTTTGGTAAATGTTTAGGAGTGCACTGATTTTGTTAATATACTACAAATATATGTGGTACAACTCATAGTTACGCATACAATATTTTTACACATTACTTCAACCTGAAAGCTGGCAGTGACGAATCCTCGTTCTAGCTGTGATTGATTGTACTAATTGCAGTATTGAAAATATGAGCATGTGTATCCATCATGTTAAATCTTCTGGTTTTCGTATCTTTGCCTAAAAGTTGTGCACGTGCTTGATGATCAGAGCATCGAGACGATACGCTTCTTCCGTGTGGAGCAGACATACGCGGTGAAGACGGGGAAGTGGTACTTTGAGTTTGAGGCTCTGAGTGGAGGAGACATGAGGGTCGGCTGGGCCAGACCAGGCTGCAGACCTGATATAGAGCTAGGAGGGGACGACCAAGCCTTCGTCTTTGATGGATATCGGGTAAACTGCATGGATCCTTTCTAGGCAGGGGAAGTTGTCTGAAGGCAACTTATTGAAAGATCTAGATACTTTAGATTTATTGTCATGGACATTGGTGCACTAAATAGGAATCCAGAAATGAGACTCCTGCATGGTTAAAGATGCTAAAATTTACAATATAATATATGTATGTTCAGCCATAAACTTTCTAAATTCAGGATTTCATCGTATATTAAATCTTTTATATTTCAACAATACCTACATTCACAGTCACAGAAACTTTAGCATCATTATTGTCCCGTTTATTAGCAAAGATAAAAAGATATAATTCTTCTTATTTTCCAAGGGACGACGTATGCATGCAGGCAGCCGCTACTTTGGACAACCTTGGAAAAAGGGCGACGTGGTCGGTTGCATGATCAACATGGAGGACAAATCCATGATTTTCACCCTTAACGGAGAACTCCTGATCACCAACAAGGGATCTGAGCTTTGCTTCGCTGACTTTGAGACAGAGGATGGTGAGGGCTTCGTGTTTCAAGCCAACTTCATTTATTCTGTCTGTTTCTGTTAAACTGTCTCTGGGGATTTTTGACTGGGTTTGTTTGCATAAGTTTTTAAGAAAAGCTTAAAATGATAACAGTTTTTTTTTTATTTTAATTAAGTCCTTTGTGACACTGGCTCATTACTCTGGAAATGAACCAGTGACTTTGGGAGAGGATGGTCACACAGGAATAAAGTAGATTTTAGAAGTGATTTAGATTCTTAAACACATGACATTTGAGTTTTTAAAGATAAAGTGTTGGTTTAATTTTTTAAGTAGAGAATTTAAGAAAGCTGACTCACTGTTGCTTACTTACAGTATAATTTGGCTACGGGTTGTTTCCTTCATGTATATAAAGCACTGGCAGTCTTTTTTAAAATATTTTTAACGTGTTCCTGATTTGTAAAATAAAGATCTAAAACCACCATGTAAAATGCACATGTTAAAATAATTACTTTTTCTGAATACACCAGGTTTCATCCCCGTGTGCAGTCTCGGCATGTCTCAGATCGGCCATATGAACCTGGGCAAGGACGCCAGTACTTTCAAGTACTACACCATGTGCGGTCTACAGGAGGGTTTTGAGCCCTTTGCTGTTAACATGAACAGAGAGGTCACCATGTGGTTCAGCAAGCGCCTGCCCACTTTTTTCAATGTACCTGAGGGCCACCCTAATATTGAGGTACACACATTTTCAATATCATTAGTGTTTTTATTGCCTTTTAAGTTTGCTGCTAGGGTTGAGATTTGCTTTTTTTTTTAATCCTACAGAGCTACTTGTAATAAACACTAGAGCTGGTGTTAATGGACACATTGATATTACTGATCCCTCGCTTTGGGTTTCATTAACTCCTCAGGTGACGAGGATTGACGGAACAGTCGACAGCCCTCCTTGCCTTAAGGTCACTCACAAGACATATGGCACTCAAAACAGCAACACTGACATGGCCTACTGTAGACTGAGCATGCCTGTGGAGTTTTATTCTGTAGACAAGCTCCTGGATGAATCACTAAAGCTCAGGTCAGACATGTACTTAAGGCTGTTTTGCATTGGGAAATGTTTTACCTCAAATTATACTTAAAGTTAAAAAATAACTTAAATCTGCTGTCATGATTTCTGTTTCTGCAGCCATCCTCCAAAAGAAGATGGAAGTATTGACTTTGGAAGCATCACAACTGTAAATCCACATGAATTCTCAAGGAAATGAAAAA
Source organism: Hemichromis elongatus (assembly GCA_015108515.1). Classification (NCBI taxonomy): domain Eukaryota; kingdom Metazoa; phylum Chordata; class Actinopteri; order Cichliformes; family Cichlidae; genus Hemichromis; species Hemichromis elongatus. The sequence continues at coordinate 9,097 of VUQR01030825.1, forward strand.
ACATAGTATTACTGTCTGTATATTCGGATTAACCCATAGCACTGTTTGCCGTTTTTCTTTTAATTGGCAGTACTACTATGCAGTGCGAGTGTTTGCTGGACAGGACCCTGCTTCTGTGTGGGTGGGCTGGGTCACACCCGACTATCATTATTATAGCAAGAACTTCAGCCTCAGCAAAACACGCACGGTCACAGTCACGCTGGGAGATGAGAGGGGCAGGGTCCATGAGAGGTACGCTCCCTGCGTTTTTAATATCTGGAGTTCATAGGAAATGTGTGATCCTTTTATGTGAAGAGGCTTTAACGTTCCTGTGGGATATGTGCTCTCAGAAGTCCATTCTGTGGCAATACCTTCTTTAATAATGTTTTTGATTTCTCATGACAGCACTCTACTTATTAGTCTTTTATTTATCCAAGTAAAAATCTCATTGAGATTAAAAATCCCATTTCTAAGAGAGACTGTTTTAATATGGTTATTGCTGCTAAATGTGCTTCTACAAGCTGCACACACTGCTTCTACGTTATGTCTTATATCTTATTATTTTTTTAATAAATAATGAGACTGTTTAATATGAGGTTGTATTTAAATATTTTTAGATAAGGACACTAAGGATAAATTTTTTTTGTTTGTTTTGTCGTATAGGTGTTGAAATCTTAGGTTTTTGCTAGTTTTTCCAAATGTAGCTGCATTTGTGACAAAATATAAGGAGCTGCACAAATCTCAAAAATTACTAGAAGAAAAAAAAATCCCCGAATGTGCTCCGAGCTCTCCTAAAAGATAATTCAAAGCAAAAAAAAAAAATAAATAATAATATAGCCATTCATTCTTCGGGTAACCCATCCTTGCAAATGTATGTTCATAATTTTAAAAAGCATGCTTTTTAAAGTTTGTACCACTTTGTCATCACTATGTGTTGATCAGTATGGTGAGCATGCTCGCAATTATTTTATGGCAGACAAACCAAACAGAAAAACTTGACTCATCTTTTCAAAGCCAGTTTTCATCCTTATTCAGCATCCAGGGAGGTAAATGAGGAAGATGGTCTCTGGGTGTAACAAATATGAATGAGGCAAAAGATCGATGAGTGTTGACCAAATGAAAATTTATTGTGCCTTTGTTGTGCTGTGCATATTTGCATTCCCTTTTATTTATTAGTGCTGAGCTCACGTTGTGCTCGCTTTGCTGTTCAGTGTTCAGAGGAGCAACTGCTACATGGTGTGTGGAGCAGACGCAGTTACCCCGTCTTCCTCCAGCCGCTCTAGCTCCGACCTGGAGATTGGCTGTCTGGCTGACCTGGCCACTGGCCTTGTCTCCTTCACCGCCAATGGCAAAGAGCTCCCCACATCATATCAGGTAAATAAGTATAATAGATCTCAGTTGGCAGAGGATTGTAAACTTCAATAGACATAAACTATTACGACTTTCTCCTGGTTAAGTATTCTTCCTCTGCATCTCTCTCAAAAGATTTCACTCACCACATATTTGTACTGCCCACACACTCTCAGAGCGATCTTCCCTCCTTTAATCCTTTCAGATGTCATTAATTCATTTGCGCCACAGCAAAATAAACCTGCAGAGAGAGAGAGTTGGGAAATTAAACAGCTGAAATCTCATCTGTTTTGTGAAGTAGTCATACAAAGACAGACATCTGCTCAGTAATCCTTGCCTTGCTGCCATCCTCATTTTAAAGCATCATATTGAATGCCTGACTAGACACTGAAATGGTGCACTGAGAAGCTCCTACCGCCCTTGTTCTCCTCTTTTATCTCGTATAATCTCTCGTTTCTCTTCTCGCTGCTTTATTTAGTCATGAATTGTTTTTTTAAGAAGGGCAAAGCCCTCTGAGGGAACCAGGAGGCTTTTAACCTGATGAAAAGCTTCTTGTCCTATTATGGCATCAAAGCTATGGTTGTTTGTTCTCTCTTTCTTTGTATAGTCTGTGATGGTTGTCATCAATATAGCAGCTAATACTCATTGAACTTGGGTTTCAAACTTCAGCTAATCCACAAGCTTAGCGGTTAAAAGCCTTCTGACATGAGTTGAATTTTCCACCAGAGCAAACATGAGGCAAGCGCAGCATGGGCTGGGTTCAAGGCAGAGCTCTGTCCTGCATGCGTTGCTGCAGATGGTGCTGCTATAAACACAGGATAGCACTGATTTAATAGCTGATGTGGATAAATATGACTGTGTTTACTTTCAGGTGGAGCCAAATACCAAGCTCTTCCCTGCTGTATTTGTCCTCCCCACCAGTGCAAACCTCTTCCAGTTTGAATTTGTTAAGATAAAGGTTTGTTTCTGTCCTAACCAAACAGCACTGTACACAGTTTTAAGCACTTTCCTCGAGTCATGAAACGGCTATTTACTTTATCTTTCTCACACTAATTAAGAAGTCTTGAATTTTTAATGCCATTCATCCATAGTCACGGACTGCTTAGCTCGCCTATATTTTGACTTGGTGTCCTATTTAGGATGCTCTTGCACTCATTAATTTTGTGTGTGTTTGGAAAACTAGTAACCAATATACATATTTTACACAGAACACTATTTGATAGACTGAAGACGTAGAAAATATTAGTTAATCTGAGTGCCGTCTAATGTCACAGAAAGCCCTACATATATATATAAATAACTGATTACATCGCTATTGATTGAAAGGATGTGATGTAACCAGATATAAATATAGTTTTCATTTAATCATGTGATTTTCCTCCTTGTCCTCATTCTAACCCCAGGATGCCATGCCACTCTCATCAGCCATATTCAAGAGCGAGCACAGGAACCCAGTGCCACAGTGTCCGCCACGGTTGGATGTGCAGACAATTGTGGCAGTGCTGTGGAGCCGGATGCCCAATACCTTTCTCAATGTGGAGATGGCTCGCGTTAGTGAAAGACACGGCTGGGTGGTCCAGTGTCTGGAGCCTATGCAGATGATGGCTGTACACATACCTGAAGAAAACAGGTATGATTATAATATTCTACAAACCATATAAACACCTTTAATAGCAGTTAAATTAGCTTCCATGTGCAGTGCATTTAATTAGTAGCTAAATGATTAACAATATATACTTCTTCTCATTCATTCTTTACTGTGAATTGGGCTGACGAAACACATTTAAGACAGATTAGCTGCTTGCAGAACAAACAGTTCTTGGCACTACCTGGGTTGAGTACTCACTGGTGAGGGTCACTGTGAATGAATTAAAGGTAGCACAAACGAAGACTTTAAAGTTTTAAATGAATCATAATCACAGTGAATATTCTCCGTTTGCACTTAAACAAGCCTGTCGTTCCAGGTTTCCGTAAAAGAGAGAGAGGTAGATTTAGGCTACACTGTTGATGTTTTATAGATGTTCACACTTTTAATTGCTGTTGCTGCATTCATGTGTCTGACCAAATAATAGACATGGACCACAGACTTAAAAAAAAAAGGTTCCAGTAACTTCAGTGGTTCCTATTTCATACAGTTCAAAAGTGCATTTTAACACAGAAAGACTCGTGTAAACAGGCATAACAACATTAAGGCGACAAACTGCACACCACACATAATGTGACATCATGTAAAGTCATTTCAGACAATTCTATGCACAGTACTACATTTTTCATTTTAATCATTTTAAATGAAAAATGTAGTGGATTGAGATGCTAAGAGGTTTCTAATGTGTTGTGGTCCTTTGGAGTAGGGCCCATAGATGAACTCTTGTGTCATAGCATGTGTATTTGCATATTTTGATATCAGAATACATACTGGAAAATAAGTTTTAATGATGAGTAAACTGGTCATCAGTCAAATGTTTGTTTTCTGTTTACAGAAAATTAATTAAGATTTTCATTAAGTTAATGCAAAGAGAAATATTAAGTATTTTGTCTTTCTGCTGTGATCAGCAGCACCTACTTCAATCTAAATGACTTACTTGAGGTTAATTACTTTGTTCTTGTGGCGTCTCTGTTTTCAGGTGTTTGGACATAATGGAGTTATCTGAGCACGAAGACTTAAGGAAGTTCCACTACCACACACTAAAGCTGTATAGTGCCCTTTGTGCACTGGGAAACACTCGCGTCGCTCACGCCCTCTGCAGCCATTTGGACCAATCACAGCTTCTCTACACAATCGACAATCAGTACCTCTCTGGCATGCTGAGAGAGGGCTTCTACAATGTCCTCATCAGGTGTGTTGGTTGTGTGCTTTCAATATTCTATATATACTTAATAAGTAACCTAATGTTTTATGATCCACTTGGTATGGATTGCTCAGCTGGTGTCAATTTTCATTTTTAATTTATCTTACTGAAAACATGACCTCAGTCAATGACCCGTCGTGCATCAAAACAAGAAGAAGGCCGCTGTGTTTTTACTCATCGAATCATCTAATGATGATATATGATAGAATTATGATTTGACAGTGTCATCTGCAACAACATTAACTGTTCAATTGATGCAGCATTACATGAGATCACTGAGCAAATTTGTGCTATAAATCTTAATAATCCCTTGACTGTGTTTGTTGTTCCATCTCACGTCTCGGTGTTGTTGAATCTGTCTTTTCTTTACATAATGTCAAATAGCAAACCCATGCGTACCTTCTGTGTTGCTGAAAATTCACTTTCAAGCAGCAAATGTTAAAGCCTTTGTGACTCGAGGGTTTGGTCTATGAAATTTGATTATGAGTAACAAAGTTTGAAAATCAGCACCTTATTTGCTTGTCAGTCACTTATCACAACCACTGTTACCTGATACAGATGTATTATTGTTATTGGGTACAGTTGGTTTTTAGAATTTGTACTAATATAACATAATTTATAGTTTTTACGAAAGACAATGAATCATTTTTTGCTCGTATTTGTAATAGCCAGTGTCTTTAGACTCATGCTATGATTGAACAAATTCTTCTTATTGTCAGCATTCATCTTGAGACAGCGAAGGAAGCCCGTCTAATGATGAACAATGAGTTCATTATCCCTGTGACGGATGAAACGCGCTCCATCAAGCTGTTCCCGGATGAGTCCAAGCGACATTCGCTTCCTGGGGTGGACCTAAGCACCTCCCTTAAACCTCGGGTCAATTTCTCCCCTGTGGGCATCATCAACACCAAACGCCAACAGTACCTCTACAGCCCCCAAATCCCAGTAGGCATCCTAAAGGAAAAAGCCATCAGCATGCTAACCGAGGCAGTGCAAGGTGGAGGGAGTCACATCCGAGACCCAGTAGGCGGGAGTCTCGAGTACCAGTTTGTTCCCATTTTGAAACTGATTGGAACGCTGTTAATAATGGGAGTCTTGACCAGTGATGAGGTGAGGCTGATTCTCCTCCTGATCGACCCCAATGTGTTTGGAGAGACCAAAGAGGGTGAGGAGGTTAAGGGGGATGAGGTGGCCATGTCGGGGGAGAAGGAGGAGGTGAGCAAGAATGAGGAGAAGGCTGTAGAAGCAGGGGAAGAGGAGACCAAGGAGAGCAAACCGCAAGTTAAAGGCCTGCTGGAGAAGTCTCTGCCCGAGTCTGTCAAACGCCAGGTGATGACAATAATCATGCACACATGTTTAATCTCAGTGATAAACTGAAGATAGGAAATAGCTGCATTAAACTAACTCCATCAATTTATCTGCCAAGGCTTTAATTAAAATTTTATTTTACCTTCACGAGATTAGGTACACTAATTCCCCATTTGTCAGCAGTTTTGATTCTTTTATGATTTATCTCTTGCTGAGAGGTGAAATCATGAGTAGAAAGTAAGGCAGTGGCTGAATACTAATGTTCTATCAATGACTGAAACTTGCTGAAAACTTCAAAATGTATTAAACAGCCATACATAATCATGCATGATAAGGATGGATCTATTAAGATAAATTTAAAGAAAGGTTATTTATACAGTGAAACAAACAAAATCAAAATCAATACAGACATAAAGAAACATAAAACCTCCGAGTTGTTTACAGATTTCTGTCCTTTTCAGATGTGTGAGCTGCTCCACTACTTCTGTGACTGCGAGCTGAAACACCGCATCGAATCCATTGTTTCTTTCTCCGACAGCTTCGTATCCAAGCTGCAGTACAATCAGAAGTTTCGCTACAATGAGCTAATGCTGGCTCTCAACATGTCTGCCGCCGTCACTGCCAAAAAGACCAAAGAGTTTCGTTCACCTCCGCAGGAGCAGGTACAACACCGCAGTGAGGCCAGTGTATGAGAAAGTGTTTACATCCTCTCTGAGATGTAATTTATGTTCAAGGTGGTTTGGGTTTGTATACTGTCGTAAGACCGTGGAAGGATCGCCTACACCTTGGGTTAAAAACAAAATCAATGACCTTGAATAGAACAGAGTCAGAGGCTAGAACACAAGGTGTTGTAGTTCTCTAATTGCCTTTTAGTTTTCAGTTTCTTAACTTTATTTTTCTGCTGGAATTCCCAAAGTGTAAACTGGCTCATATGTGCAGCTAAAATTAACTTAGGAATGAATTGGCCCTGCAGTGATACTTAAACCTTTGGTCTCTTAAAGGTTAAAATTATTATTAGTCCCACAGGAGCACTTTACATTACAGTGAGTTCATTTTATAAGTCAAATATGTTTAAGCAGAAGATGAAGTTAAGCAACTGACACATGATTAATAAACTTTTTTATAGACCATTCTGAAAATTGTTTGCAAAGTCTTAGGGGTAAGTTATCAAAATCCATCCATCCATCCATCCGCCCCTCTGCTGCTTTTCTGGGTTGCAGAGTCAATCCAGGGGAGCAGACTAAGCAGACATAGAGCTCATCTAATGGGACACCAAGAGGTTGCTAAGCCAGCTGAGAGATATAACAGATATCTCTCCAGCATGTTCTGGTTGGGACTTGCCTCAAAGTCCCATCCAGAACCAGTCACAGTCACCTAGGAGACCTCTTGCATGCATCCTGAGCAGATGCCCAAACTATTTCAAATGGCTCTTTTCAGTATGGAAGCATAGCAGCTCTTGGTGAGGGCAGGAGCATTCACTGGTAAATCAACAACTTCATTTTCTTCACAACAAGATACCAGCGCAGTGCTGATCTATCTGTCAATCTCACTCAATCATTCTCCCGTCACTTGTAAACAAGACCCTAATATATTTAAACTCCTCCACTTGGGGCACAAAATCGTCTCCAACCCGGAGGAGGGGCTGCACCCTTTTCTGGCTGAGAAACATGGAAATATCTTCAGTATGATCTGGAGGTCATTGTCTGTTAAAGCCAGAAGAACCACATTATCTGCAAAAAAACGAGGTTACACTGCTGTGAAAATCCGATATCCAGTGTTCTGCTAGATAGTATATTTTTATATAAACTGTAGCATAATAGACATTATGACTAAATAAGGAATAAAGTCTGTGATTTGTTCTGTGTTCAGATCGCTTGCCCTGTCCTGTAGTATTGTTGAATACAACCTGGTAGTGAGTGAGGCAAGGTTTCTGCATGACTGCAAAGCACTTGTGTTTGAAATATTTAATTGTGCATCCTCTGAGCTGTGAAACCTTGAGGATAAGCACTTCTAAGATATACTCTGATCCCTGAAAGTAAGTAGTGGTGGTCAGCAGCAGGTGCATACTGTAAGCAAGATTCTCCACAATAAGAAACCTCCCATGGTTTATTAAAAAGCTCAGCCTAAAATAGACACGGGAATAGGCTAACCTGGACTCTGCGGTGGATGCATCTCATTTATATTTAGTGTTTTATAGTTAGCTTGTGACCTGTAGCAAGCACAGCAGATATGTGGTTCTACATGATACATTATTAGATATTTTCTACATTATACTATGTAAATACCTTTATGAAGTTTTTAGTTTCATATTTGACAGCGCGTTATGTAAAAATGCTTCAGACTATTTCTGTCTGAGTTCATCAGATGGCCACAATCTGACAAGCCCATGTGAGCACTTACCGCAGGAGACTACACGAGTAATTATGCTGCGACTCTAAAATGGTAATGGGCTTGCCTCTGTGACTTTCCACTGCTCTCTACTGTGCAATCCTTCTTTTATCCATTCTTTACCACTCTCCTTCCTACTTTTGATCTCGCTTCCTATAATGCAAACGCTCTTTTTGTTTTCTGCAGATAAACATCCTGTTGAATTTCAGTGCAGGTGAGGACTGCCCCTGCCCCGTGGAGATCCAGGATGAGCTCAACTCGTTCCATGAAGAACTGCGTCTGCATTGTGGTAAAGTCTGACTGCTGACTTGGTAGATGCAACTTGTATAAAGATTTGATGCATTTCTGTTCATAAATGTCTAAAAATGTCACTTTAGATTCAGTGGAATTATCTTGTCACACAAAACTGACAATAACATTAGTTCAGACTGACCATGAAGTCAGGCTAAAACACCGTCCCCAAAAATCAGTTGATGACTCTGCTAGAAAATCCAATAAACGCATGCTTTTAAGTTTCTGTAGCCTGCCAACAGTTGCTACACATCTGCAAGCCACTTTGCATGACCTATTCTTGTGCTGACAATGCACAGCTGTAATTTTCTGTTATACTGAGAACCTCAACCTCAGTGAGCATTCATCATTATTATAGTTGAGTAGATGTCTGAGACTGAAGTTCTTGTTTTTATCCATCTCGTCCGGTCTTTCATTTTTTTTCCATTTACGAATCATTGCAAAAATCAAACCTATAACTATGAGCCAGAAACATAAAACTTTAAGTTTACACCATAATTTTCTCCTCTCTATATTACTGTAACTCACTCAGCATACATTTCTCAGTCCTCCCTCAGATGCCATTAATTAGCGCAAAGGATACAAACACATTGTAGCTTCACTTATTTGGATTCCAGTGAAACTCTAAATTAATATTTAAAAAGTTATAAGCTATAAATTGACAGGGTTCTTCTTTCATTACAGACAAGCTAAGACCTTATTTCAGCAGTCTGTCTCTCTGATCATCTCATTAGGGACTTCTGCTTGGTTCACACTCTTATTTTAAATCCAGAGGCGAGCTTGTAGCAGCTAATTTTGGAGCAGCCATCCTCAGCCCTTCAGGAGTGGTTTGTTTTAAATGACTGCAGATAAATAATTTTTGTACAAGATGTTACCGTTTTCCCCAGTCTTGTTCACACCAACTGCTTGTATGGTATGAACGTATGTCTGAATAAATGTAAGATGCTA
>VUQR01030825.1:18229-47090 GCA_015108515.1 Hemichromis elongatus
TGAATGTAAGATGCTATTCTATGATTTTCTGCTTGTATGCTGGGAAAAATGTGAAGCACTTCGTAATTGTATGTTTTAAAAAGTGCTCTACAAATAAAGTTAATATTATCTCGCAACATAAATATTTTTATGTTACATGAATAACTTTTTAAGATGGGTTTTTGTTTCCTTTACACGATGCACATGGATGCAGTCGGTATACAAGGATAAATCTCTGATCCCCTCCATTTCTCCTGGTAGGAATTCCAGTGGAGGAGGAAGAAGAAGAACAGGACACTTCGATTAAAGGTCGTCTTCTGGCTTTACTCTATAAGATCAAGGGCCCACCACAGAAGACGGAGCAGGAACCCACAGAGACTGAACAGGCTGCCCCTAGTAAGTAGTCTCTAACTCCAAAGAGGAAAATGAGCTGGCAACCAGAAACTGTACTAAAGTTTAACAATGACCTTTGTAACTTTGTCACAGTTACAAGTATTAATCATTTCACAGGCAGCTTCTTGTAATAATCCCTTTTTCCTCTAGTGTCTTCAGCACATAGCCATTCACTGCTGTATGCAGTTTGGATGCAACTAAGGTTTATTATTTTAATTTTAATCTTGGTGCTACAACATGTAAGCAGGACTTCATTGTGGTTGTTATCACATTAATATCTAATCAGCTTCTAAACATATACCACATAACTATGTTTGGCATTAAACAATATATTGATTTTCAAAGCAATACCGATTTATCGGTATTATCATAATAATAATAATAATAATAATAATAATAATAATAATAATAATAATAATGATAATAATAACTAATACAGACCACAGAACACTTCCCAATCACTAGTTCTTTGCTTCAAGCTTTTTCTTTTTTGCTGCCCTTTGCTTTTTGTTCTGTTTCATATAATAGAATAAGACTAATGGACAGTTCCTGCAAGGCTCTGGCATTAATTTTAATGCCTTGCTCCAGCCTCCTACACCTAGCATGCATTATAAATGGATCAATGTTCTGATCCAAGTTGATCCTGATAGATCTGCTTTACCATGTCTACAAACCCAATTCCAAAAATGTTAGGATGCTAAGTAAAGTATAAACAAAAACAGTATGTGATGATTTGCAAAAGTCATAAACACTATTTTATTCACAATAGAACATAGTTTAAATATTTTATTTATTTTCTGAGTCATTTTAATATTTTGAAATCTTGTATGAGATAAGATAAGATGACCTTTATTAGTCCCACAGGTGGGAAATTTGTTGTGTTACAGCAATAGAAAGAATAAGATACTGTACAGAATGGAATAGAATAAAAATAAAATACTATATACAAGTGCTATATACAACTGAGAAATAGACAAGAAAAAAGTATTGCACTTGTAGCAGACTTATTGCACATGTGTGTGAGATATGGGTTTCAGTGTTTGATTAGCTGCAGTTGCAGTTATTTGGTAGTAATGTACTTGAAAAAAAGTTGGGGCGGGGGAACAAAAAGCTGGAAAAGTAAGTGTTACAAAAATAAACAGTTTTAGGAATGTTTTGCAACTAATTACATTAACATGCAATCGATCAGTAACATGACTGGATATAAAAAGAACATCTGAACCAATCCACAAAAACTATGTCAGTATTGGATAGGGAAATCTTTGTCTGTGAATGCACTTCCACAAATACAGATTAATGCAAAGAAGAATCCTCATGGAAACGTGATCCAAAAACACCGCCATCTTTAGGCCAAAGCCCATTTAAAATGTGCTGAAGATCTCTGATTGTATGGAGGTGCATTACAGCCAATGGAACTGGCAGCTTGCACATCTGAAAAGGCACAACGAGGGCTAAAACATATATACAGGTTTCAGGGGGATATATTCACCCATCCAGATGCCATCTTTTTCAGAGAAATCCTTGCATATTTATAGGAGATGAGGCTAAACTGCATACTGCATCTATTACAGCATGGCCTCATAGTCAGAGAGGCCAGATACTGAAATGACTTGCCTGCAGTCCAGACTTTCAACATATCATGACATTAAAACTACGATGAAGAAGACCCAGGACTGTTCAACAGCTAGAATCTCTTATCAGACAAGTATTGGATCTTATTCTCCTCAGCTCCCACACATTAACAGACTGTCTGACAGTGGTAAACATGCCCCGGTTCCAACTTTCTTGAGAGGTTTGGCTGCCATCAAATAGAAAAGTAACCTTATTTCTTTCTTCAAAGTGTACATATTCACATTTTAAACTTTTAACACGTTTGCTATTGTGAGTGAAATATTGGCTGAAATCTGTCTTTTCACTTTATTCAGCGTCACAGCATTTTCAGAGTCGGTTTTGTAGGTGAAGTAATCTGACTAATAGATGGATGTCTGAAACAAGCTGCTCCTCCTGCCTGACAAAGTTAGAGCTGCTCTTTTTTTTTTAATGTGTAATTTTATTGTCTGATCTTTACGTGTCAGATTATACATAATTAATGCCTAGTCAGTCATTTTGGGGTGGGAATTATTACTTTCATTAACTGACAGTAATGTTGATTCATGTTGGTGATGTTGGTTCTAAAACTTTAAAGCCAGTAATTTGTCTCTAAAACTTTTGTTTCTTCCTCATTCTTTTGATGGAAAGCCTGAAGTGCCTATTGTTGATTTCACAGCACTGTTTAATTAGTCAGATTACTCAGAAGTTATAAAAACTTTTTAATCATCCATTTGTGTTTTTTAGTTTGCCAAAGGCTAAGGAGCTTATTTCCAAGATGTAAATGCCAGACTTAATTTTAACCATCTGAATGTGATTTTAACTCATGATTAAACTGTTTGTTGTTCCACTCTTAATATTCCTGCATCACTCTAGCTTGGTTCAAAATATGCTGTCAGCATCCTCATAGACTTATTAGGAGATGATTGTGGTGCTACACCCGATATATCGACAAAATATTAAAGGTCCTAATTAGTTGTGACTAATAGACTAATTTACATTTACTAAGAGGTTTAATTAAGCCAATTCAGTTCATGGTTCGTGCTGACTTTGGAGCCCATACCGTACTGTGCCAGTCTTCATTTCTCTATATTTTGCCTGTCATTTGCAGATTAGCACGCAGACTACGTAAGATTTTAGTGACTCCCTCGTGCACCATCGTGTGAGATGATTCAGAGCAGATGTGAATTTGCAACACTTTCCCCTTCAGGGCATCTTCACCATCTCGTGTCTCATTACGATTCTGCTTGAATCCGACCCTTTGTTTTCAGCAGGTGTTGCGCTATTTGGCTTAAACACTCAAAGTTCAGCGATGGCTTTGGAATGACAATGTTTTAGAGAGGTGCAGCATTGAGCTACAGCAAGTTTTTCTCCACTTGTGCCTTGTTTTATTTGTGCTTGGCATCCATAAGATTGAAGTTTTATGAGATTTTAAGATTAGGTTAAAGTTGAATTAGCTTGTCTTTGCATATTTCTGGAACAAAAGGGAAAAAAAAATCTTCCATCTTTCCTAATGAACTTTTGAAGTGCCCGGTCCAAAGATGTTCCTTTATTTTTTTCTCCAATTTGCTCATTTTTTAATCAAAGGTTTGAAAAACAACAAAAATCAACTTTGATATAGTATTAGTATTATAATAATAATAATTTCTAATACAAACAAAAACACAGTTTAGAGGTGATCAAGTGTGAAGGCATCATTAGTCTCTGAGAGTAGAGCAACCTTTATTTACTGCTTTTATACCGTTTCTCACTTTAAGTATGCTGAACTGTCTCTTCTCCAGCCAACCTGAAGGAGCTCATCTCCCAAACCATAACCAGCTGGGCTCAGGAGTCTCACATTCAGGACCCAGAGCTGGTCAGAGTGATGTTCAGCCTGCTGAGGAGACAGTATGACGGCATCGGGGAGCTGCTTCGGGCCATGAAGAAGTCGTACACCATCAGTGCCGCATCCGTGCAAGATGCTATTAACCTGCTGGCATCTCTGGGTCAAATCAGATCTCTGCTCTCAGTGCGAATGGGCAAGGAAGAGGAGAAACTCATGATTGATGGGCTCGGGTAAGAAAAAATATATAATGGTGCGTACACTGTCATAAATGATACAAACAACACTCGATTCTAGAAATACATCGTTGTTATCCCACTGTTACAGTACTGTGAGTTTTATAAATTGCTTTCTTGTGTTCTTAGCGACATCATGAACAACAAGGTTTTCTACCAGCATCCTAATCTGATGAGAGTGCTGGGCATGCATGAGACAGTCATGGAGGTCATGGTGAATGTGCTTGGGGGAGACAAGTCACAGGTGAGCATAACACGGAATCAGGCCTTTTTTTAATGAATGGTAATTTATTGAAACTCTGTTTGGTAACTATTAACTATTTAGTCATGAATGGAAATAGTAGCTCCCAATCTTAACTCATGGTTCTTTAAAACTTCTGATCCTGTTCATAACTTTTTAAAGAAGTTTATGCAGTTTTCTGTTTTCATTTTTTTTTTTTACCTCTTTGAAGGAAGTTATGTGTCCTCTTTCACCATAATTAGGGGTTGATTGATTCATCATGATTAATGTGAAACTTCTGTTATTAAAAAGTGGTTATAAAATGAAAAGTGTTTTTGAAAGCTGTTACAAAAAGCAAAAAAAAAAAGAAGTTTCCACAGTTCTTCACTGTCCTCACATTCCTTATTTTGGTCAATAATTAGCTTTCATGCCAAAAATTTTCAGTTGTGAATTAAATGAAACAAAAGGAGCAGCAAATTATCACATTTAAAGAACCCAAAGAAGCGTATTTATGGTACTTTTTGTTTGCAAAATGACTCATACAGTTAATCTGTTAGCAAAACATGTGCAGGTTTTGTGCCTGACAGAACGTTTAATGCTTAATAAGTTGTATACGGATCTCAGGAAAACAAACTTTATCTTGAGAGGCTGAGGTGAGCCAAGAGAAACAGCTTAATACCTAGAAAAACCGCAGCAGTAATGGAGAGGACAGAGGATTAAAGGCATCAGAGGGGTGACAGGAGGCCACTCAGACTTGTCCTTTTTGGGTGGTGCTGACAAAAGCTGGAAGAGCTGGTTGTGATTTAATGCTGCAGTCAGTGCCAAGCTTGAAGTGAACCTCAGACAGGCGGACCTCAGGGAGACATTCAGACCTTCGCGTCTGTCTCTGGCGCTGTGATCGCACAGGCTCATAGCATAAATTCCTGACTGGTTTCATGCCACTTGATATGTGTACCTCACGGGCTGTGGCCATATACAGTGACAGTCATGAATATAGATCAGGTTTTTAATTTTTGCTGTTTGATTACTGCTCATGTTGTTTCAGTCGTAGCGTGGAGCTGTACATTATGAGATCGTGCGAGTCGTAGGTTTTATCACGCAATCAAGAAAGATGCTTTATAGAATATTATGAAGGAATAAATCTCAACTCGGACGCTGACAGAAAGTTTGCTCCCAGTCACGCACAGCAGTACCGCATATTGTGAATCAAGAAAGAAACTTGTTAAGCTGTACATCCCCAAAGTAAAACTGTTTTTGCTTTCAAAGTTTCCATTAAATCTGCCTTTAGACATGGAAGCATTTGGCATGATTGAAAGTTCAACATTTGCCAGATAAGTGCGATTTTTCTGTGCTGTGCGTTTTTGCAGATTGTAATCTGCTTAAAGTAAAATGTGGGTTTCGCTCCTCCTCTGCTGTCAATTACTTCTTCTGCATTTCTGCCACAGAGCAAATGACTCTAGTGATTTATGCTCAGCCTGAGGCTTGGACTGAGCCCATGTTAGGACTTAGTAAAATGAGGATGGCACAGATCTAATCGCATTAGATGCAAAAGGGCTTGAAGGTCAAATAATTTTTCAGTTTCTGTGTTTAAAACAGGAACTACATGTATGTTTTATGATAGTTTAGCTGGATACCTTGCCTAATCTGCATCCTATAGTGACATTAAAACTATTCCTGAGCTACTACAGCAGCTTATTTAGGAAAACACCAGATGTTACCTTTAAAAATATTTGCTCGCCTCTTTAAAGGCTGCAGATTGATCCATACAGTCTACTTTTTTTCTTCCACAGGAGATCGCCTTCCCCAAGATGGTAGCTAGTTGTTGTCGCTTCCTGTGCTATTTCTGCCGTATTAGCCGGCAGAACCAGAAAGCCATGTTTGACCACCTGAGCTACCTGCTGGAGAACAGCAGCGTCGGACTGGGTAAGTAGATTTTGCCTTTTCATTATTTATCTGCAAAAAACATGAACTTATGCACAGCTCTGTTGATACGTTGACTGGGCCATTGCTGCGACAGATTGATTTTTCATTTTCAGTCATTTTGTTGTAGAGTTGTTGCTGCGTTTTGGATCATTGTTCTGTTGCATGACCCAACATCAGCTGAGCTGTAGCTGTTGGACAGACTCATATTTGACTCCAACATACTTTGGTAAACAAAGGAGTTCATGGTCGCCTGAATGACTCCAACGTGCCCAAACCTAATTATGACAGTTTCCAATATGCTTTGTCTGGTTTTCCCCTAATATGGTGGTGTGCGTTATGATCACACATTTCTACTTTGGTTTTGTCTGTTCAAAGGACATTGTTTAATAAATCTTGCAGGGGTTTTTCAGGTGCAACTTTGCAATATCGCCTTCTCCTGACGCTCCTTTTAAATGAGCCGTACTTGTTTAGTCTTTCTACTTCTTGTATCACGAACCTGAACGTTTAACATGTAAGCTGAGTCCCGTACAGTGTGAGATGTTTCTCTTGGGCTTTTTGCAGTTTTTCTGAGCAATACACAGTTTGACCCTGGGGTGAAGGAGTGGGATGTCCACTCCTGAGAAGCCTGCGAGTTGTTTTGTATGCTTCTGAATAATCTTCCTCGCTGCGGAATGATGGACTTTAAACTGGAAATGGTCTTTGCACCCTTCCCAGATTGACGGGCAACAACAGTTGTGCCTTTAGGCCAAGTCTATTGTCTTTGCTTCTTGGCATTGTGTTAATGAGTGCTCCAGACCAGCAAACTGCCAAAACCTCTCCCTTTATAGAGATACTCACACTTCCTGATGATTGGGTGCATTTGATGAGCTGGGGAAAAAACAGACAGTGGAAAACACACTGGTTATGGCGATGCCTTGACATTTGAATATGTTCCGGAGGATTTTCCATAATGCTTCAATTAAAATGCTTGCTGCTAGAAAATGTGTGCTGAAACCAACAGTTGCTACGGCTACAACGGTTTTCTCACTGCAGACTTATTGCTGATGTTGTGGCAAGCAGTCGGCTGGATTTCAAAATGCCAGTATATCAGGCTGAAAGTGTAAGAGGCGCAGAGGGAGGCAGCTGATAGAGAGAAGAAAGGCGAGCAGTAAATGAGGGTTATTTAGGCGTGCAGAGCAGGACATGAGTCACAGAGATCTGTGTGCTTGTGTAACATGTAAACTAAAGCACCTGGCTCTGGAGAGGAGAGGTTTCACATGATCTGAGGACAGTTGAATGAAAACACGCTATTTATTGCCCTTTTTTGCAGGACCACATGTTTTCCTACATATTAATAATATGTAACACACTCAGTCTGCATTGCCCTGCAATATTAAGTGGTTTTGTAGTATCTGCTCGACTGCAGTGATGGTTTAAAAATGAAGTAATATTTCAAAAAGGGCGGGCGTTGACAAACTGATTTATGTGACCAGGTTTTCTGAGCTTCAAAGATGCAGACTGGAGAATATCAAGATTGATGTGCTATGCTGGTAGACTGCCCCCTGTTGTTTAATGCAGAACTAATGTAAAGTTTGCTTTGCTGCTGAAAGCCTGTTTCTCTGTGTGTTTAGCCTCCGAAGCTATGCGGGGCTCCACCCCGCTGGACGTCGCAGCGTCTTCAGTGATGGACAACAACGGTCTGGCGCTGGCCCTGGAGGAGCCTGATCTGGAGAAGGTTTGATGACAAATAAAATCAGAGCCTCACTCAAAGAAATACTTGACAGCGCAGCTAAAAATCACACAGCACTTTATGATTGCAGGCTCATTAGATTCTAGCCAGTTTTTCTTCTGACCATAACTTACTGTTGTTTTAGCAGATGTGTTTATAACCTAATAGTTGTGCTGTTTAAAACTTGTATCAAGCAGTGAAAAGTTTTAAATTAAACTAAACTGTACAACTAATAAAATTTACAACCAGAATACTGATCACATGTTTAATTATATTGTTATCAAATACTAAAACAGATTGTCCTCCTTAGTGAATTATCTGGAGACAGGACCTTTTTATTTACTGTCTAAAAACCTTGCATTGCATTCTGCTGCATGGTTTATTCCTCATCTCAAAAGTTTTTGCCAAAACATTTCTGGCCACTATGTTGGTTTTGGTTTAAAATCTGACTTTAGCCAACCCACAAGACATGTTCTTCCAATTATGTGCAACTCAGTGTTCACAAAGTTTGAGGAGGCCACAGAAGAGGAAGGATACGTGCTAATCATCTGTCAATGCTAGAGCGCAGTCCTACTCAAATGACACGTGCAATTATAGAGGAAGTAAGTCAGATAGGAATAGAAAGCTCAAAGTTTTCTCTGGAAAAGTGCTGAATGATTTTGTGACAGCTGGAAAAGCTTAGCTCAGCAGAGGCTTTCAAGCTGTCACTGTTGCTGACACTGAGTCAGAAAGACAGAGTGTGCCATTATTATACCCAGGAGTGAAGCACAATTGCTTGACCGTAGGTGGTGACATACCTAGCAGGCTGTGGTCTTCAGAGCTGCGCCATGCTGGTGGCTAAGGGATACCCAGACCTCGGCTGGAACCCCATAGAGGGAGAGCGCTACCTCTCATTCCTGAGGTTCGCCGTTTTCTGCAACGGTATGTTTTATACTGAGCACTAAGATGACTTTTCATCCCCTGGCAATTCTGTTCCTCTGCTCGTTTTGGTGCAGTGATATACTTGGACCTTGGTTTGTTTCACAACAAAGCATGCCGAGTGCACCCATCAGCATGCTGATTAGAAGTGCAACAGACTGGAAAATGTTAAACAAAGCAGGAAAACATTGCTTGTGGAGTTATCCTGTAAACACAGGTTTGTGTTGATATCTGAGTGTACCTTTACAAAATGCATTGTGTGAAGCCTCGACTTGTAACTAAGCCAGATATACGTGACATCAGAGGCCATCCTATAGTTCAAAGAGGCTTTAACTGTGGCATACAGTCAGTCTGACTTTGTCAGGAGAACAGACGAGGTCAGACACCAGGGTAAACCTACATGATGCAAAGAATACTTACAAGCGAGACACGTGACATAAAGACAGCATTAGGATGAGAGAGGAGGGCGATACAGATTAAATGCACACAGGGGGAGGAGAATTTGGCATGGGTAAAAAATTGGCGAGAGGTAGGCAAAACAAACAATTAAAACATATTTTATATTGAGTGTTTGTTTGATAAGGATATATTTGGTGGATAAATATTTATTTGGGGCTGTTGTGTTATGTGTGTGATTTATGATTTACTTGATTTTCTTTTTATTAAAGTCTTGTTCAATCCCTGTATTTTAATTGAATGTGCAAAAACTGGTTATTGTGCAGTGTGTTGCATAAAAAGTATTATTACTAACTAGAAAGAATTTCCTATAGCTTTAACCTCCCCAGGACACCTTCAAGATGCTTTTTAACCTCTTAAGCCCCAAGCCTAACTAATCTCCTACCTCAGGGGGCGTTAGGGCTTAAAAGGTTAAAGACATTTAAAAGTAAATATAATGAAATTAAGTCACTGAATATGTGTAACTGACTAACTAACAATAAATAAATATTTATTAAGATTAAAAAAAAATCACACCTAAGAAACTGGAACAGTGTAGGGTGATTTCACTGCATCAGTATAAATGTGAATATTGTGTATTAAAGCAGCAGGGGATTTAACAGGGATGCTGTTATTGTAATAGAAATGAAAAAGTGCAGAGAAATTAAAAAATCCACTGGGGAAGGATGCCAGGGTCCTGCTGAGTTGCTAAGACTCAGGTCCCACGTGGAAATGTTAGTTGGCTTTTCCTGGATAAAAAATGTAGCGGTGCTTTAGCAGGTGCTGAATACCACTTTCTGGGGTTTTACACTCCAGCTGACTCTCACCTTTCCTTCTGGGGATAATAACAGTTTTCTTTTATATTGGTCTGCTTTTTTTTTCCCTCCTTTTCTTTTGCTTCCTCACACCAGGTGAGAGCGTGGAGGAAAATGCCAACGTGGTGGTGAAGCTGCTCATCAGACGTCCAGAGTGTTTCGGCCCTGCCTTGAGGGGCGAGGGAGGTCAGGGTCTGCTGGCTGCCATGGAAGAGGCCATTAAGATCTCTGAAGATCCTGCCCTGGACCTGCCCAAGACTCCTGCTGGAGTCACTGCTGGGTAAAATCAACACCAATTCTATGTTTTTTGTTTTGTTTTTTCCCCCCACAGTGTTAAAAATATACAGAATCAGCATTTTTATCACCACAAAACACTAAAAAACCCATTCAGATGCTCTAAAGGCAGTCACTTGTGATTAAGGCTCTCATTATCTGGGTCTCTGTGTGAATTGTTACTTTTAATTGGATTTCCCTGTGTGCTTAGCTAAACCAGCATTATTCTTTGTTGCTAGACCCTCTAATAGAGCCATATCACATTACGGGAAATTAGTCACAGTTTAGTCACAAAATCACAGTTTAGTTTATTGTCTTTGCCTATAAAAAAGAACAGTGAAGAAAAAGAGAGAGGTAAATGCTGTTTGAAAGTGGAGTTTTATCAAATAATTGTCTTTTGTTTTCTCTTTTAATAAAAAAAAAGTCTCCCATCAAAACAAGAAAATCTTTATAGACTTAATTTAGTCTTTATTTAGCAAAATATAATTTACTTCAGCTGCTTAATTCATATCAATGATGTGTTTGAAAACACGTTTAAGATCTACAGATTTTTAACTGTTCATTTATCTCGGATGAGTTTTACATCTTAAAAAGAGAGTTGAAGAAATGAAGAAAAAAAAATTATTTACCAGCCTGGTCAACTGCAACCCAGTTATTATTAAAGCAAGTCTTGAATTGAAAAAATCAGAGATTTTAAATCATAATTGGAGCCCAAGGAAATAAAAAAAGGTATGAAATAACTCCACGGCAGACCACGCCCTGCCACATACTGCCATCACCCGACTGAGGCTGGGGAGCCTCGTCTTCCAACTGCTGAGGTCCCTCATCTCCCCTTGACCTCCAGCAATAATGTGGCAGGTCCCTTAGGCTGAGCAGGTGGGTGAGCTAGTAGTGGGCCCGGCAGTTATTCTGCAGCTCTCCTCCGGGGAGCAGGAATGGGCACAGGCCCCTGTCGGGCACCAGCCACTCCCACTAAAAGAGTAAGGGATGGGTGCGGCGGCAAGCTGTGTCCTGACTGGTTGCACCCTGGGGGCTGGCACGGGCGCCGGACCTCCTCCACCCCCACGCCTCCACACCGTCGCCTGCTCCTGTTGTGTGGCCACAAGTTCGGACACCATTCAGGCCAGCGCCTTCCCTGGCTGGCCCGGTCCTGGGTTTGCCATGTCACTCCATTCCTGGGATGCACGGCAGACCCAACGAACATGCTTTTCTTGCGCTCACAGTTGCTGTTAAACACACACGAACGGCCGCAGCTCACATCAGAAACAACAACAACCTTAACTCAGACAGAGCAATCTCACCAGCGAGGTGTGATTGCAGATGCGGCACAGGTGCGTCAAACTCACCTGCAGCGGCACCGCAGACCACGCCCCACCACAAGGTACTTGTCTGGAAGCAGATGTAAAAGAAAGGAATGCATTATCCCTGGCACTGACTGAAGCTCTGAGTAGTGTTTGTCCCTGCCTTTCTGCATAAGTACACGAAGCCTGTAACACTGACTGCATTTTAATGTTGAAAGTTAGTATGGCCCCAAGTGGGGAGAGAGATTGGAAAGCTGCTCAGAATCAATATGTATAACAGAATAGCCGGCAAGGAGATCATGTATTGTGCCAAAAAATTATTATAAACTCACAAAATTGCCTTATTTACTGCGCCTCTGTTGCCCGTTGTATCCTCAAACCACCTTGCAGAGCTTGTCTGTAACTTCCAGTTTCTAGTGTTCAGGATGATATTTATTATACTGTGTATAAATTTTATATAGTGTATTTGTCTGTTTCAGGTCTGGTGAGGAGGAAGGGGAAGTGATTCACATGGGCAATGCCATCATGTCTTTCTACTCTGCCCTTATTGACCTGCTGGGACGCTGTGCTCCTGAGATGCATGTAAGGCCTTCAACAACAGCCTGAGCTGAAGAATGAGATTCTGTATAGAGCTTATAATAGTAAATCTGCTTTACAGTAGCTGCTCAAAATCACTACACATAACAAAATGACATGTAAGGAGATAATGTACAATATTTGTTATAAACATTATTATAAATGCTCACAAATTTTCCCATTCTACTACTTCTCCGTTCCCCTCTTCATTCTCAAACTCCCACGTAGAGCTTTATCCGACATGTTGACATGTTTTTACACTATGCAGGAGCCTTAATTACCGCCACAGGGACTCGTATGAGAAAGAAATGGTTTTTGTTCTGTTCCTGTGCATCTCTTACAGCTTATCAATGCAGGTAAAGGTGAGGCGCTGCGTATCAGAGCCATCCTGCGCTCTCTGGTTCCCACTTCAGACCTGGTGGGCATCATCAGCATCCCCCTTAAAATGCCTGTCGTTAATAAAGGTACGCCGGCCTTAGTTTGCTTTAGGCAGTTTCTGATAGTTAAAAAGAAATGCATAAACAGAAGTGAATTAAGTTGAGACAGGGTGTCTATCTGAGAGAGAAAAATGTTGTTTGCTTTGGATTTAAGGCTGAAGGTGCACGATAGTCTGATTAAAAATCTATTTTATACTCTACAGGCGAACCCAGGCTGCTGTATATCACAGTTTTTGCCACACCCCGCTGAACAAATATGCCACATTACCTTACTGCAAATAATAAAAGCTCTCCCTGATACAGCATGTATGTCATACTGGCAGATTAAGGAAGCTGAAATAATTTCATAACTGCACAGTATCATCACAGCTCTGCAAACTGGAGGTATAATATTGTAAGTGCTTATGCAGCGGCAGGAGGCATCATTTAGGAGAGAGCCTTCGGTTCCCTCTGCGTCTCTGCCGTGTAGGGAGTTTGCCTACTTTGTGTTTTTAGTAGCTCTCTACTTTGTGTCTTGCACAACAGTAAGAAGATAGATTTCACATTTATGCTCAGTTTCCTCAGCTTATCATGTCTGGAATTACATTTCCCTTAAATAAACTCTAAAGCATCATTTTATTCAGAAATGATGTTGTATTTGAAACTTTGTTCAGTGATTCCCGTTTATTGGTTTTTGTTTTGCACTACCAACCTTCAGACGGCACAGTGACTGAACCGGACATGTCAGCTTGTTTCTGTCCCGACCACAAGGCTCCCATGGTGCTCTTCCTGGACAGAGTTTACGGCATCGAGGACCAGAGCTTCCTGCTCCAGATGTTAGAGGTTGGCTTCCTGCCTGACCTCCGAGCCTCGGCGTCTCTGGATACGGTAAGTTGTAGAACAGTCACCCCACACACACACACTTTCACCTTCAAACTCCCGTTTTGTACAAAGTACATTTTAGTCTCTATAAATGCAAAGGATGTACGCTCTAGGTGTTCCTGACGGGTCGTCTCTGTCTTCTCTGTTCCTGTTACATTCCTGAGATCCTAAATCTTTTGTCACTTACTGATAATGAAATGAAAGTTTCTAGTTTGCTCATCAAATCTGTCACAGAGGGAGTAAATCTTATCAAACATGAGTACTGATTGCTCAGAACAGTCACTAAGCCTTGTTGCAAATTTTCAGAAATATTAACATAATAATTGGCCTACTGATCAGGTCACCCCGTGCTTTTAAACATTTCCGTATTAAAAACTACACTAAAACTGCATTTTTTTCATAACCCGATTTATCTGGTGGTTTGCTACGCAGAACGATCTGGGAAGTTGCGAGCACCTTGAAAGAAATATTTTGAACCTGGTTGAATTATCCATCTATCAGACTCGCACAGATTAACTTCAGTCAATTAAATCAATGAGCCAGAGGATCCTGAAAGTGGCAAAAGGGTAAAAACAAGCTGCAGGCTCAGGAGCTTTGATAAATGATAAGAAACAAGATATAAAGTTAGAATTTCTTTTGGGGATTTTTGCTCTTTGTAAGGAGAATTTGTGCATAGAAGGCTCTCATCACACCTAATACATAACCAAAATAAGTTCTGTATGTCTTATATACAGTCTATTGATCAAATATAATGCATTGTATAAACAGTAATTATCAACTAGTTTAATTAAGGTTATTTCCCTTTAATCTACTTTACTTTGCTCAATTATTCTTCTTTTGCTTTTTTAAGAGAGAATTTAAGATAAAGTATGGACACCTTCACTGCTCTTAGTGCAGATTCATTTCCTACTAACAAATTGTCTAGCTGTTATTTATGGTTGAATGGCTCACAGTAAGCCATTTCCATCCATCAGGAACCTTTTACATTTGGAACTTCATTTACATGCAAAAGGTAAATGACACCATCACAAACACCACCTGTTTCCCACAAAAATGACAGGAAGTTACAGAAAGACTTTTCAAACTTCGGTTTGCAATTATCCCCATCTGTGACATCAGTGGAAACTGAAGCTCTTCAGCTTTGCTGTCCTTTTCTGCTGTTAGAGAACTGCATAATATTTGCATTTGGCGGAACCTATAATCACTTCCACCTTCTGTTAATCTCTACATGTAGAGATTGGGCTGCTCTTCCTGTTTCGGCTACATGCTTTGTTTTCTGTCTCACAGGAGGTGTTGAGCACTACGGAGACTGCGCTGGCCATGAACAGGTACATCGGCTCAGCTCTGCTGCCTCTGCTGACCCGCTGTGCCGCTCTCTTTGGCAGCACAGAGCACTACGCACAGCTGGTTGACTCCACGTTGCAGACTATCTACCGGCTGTCAAAAGGCCGTTCGCTCACCAAAGCCCAAAGGGATGCCATTGAAGAGTGTCTGCTGGCAATCTGCAAGTAAGGCATATTTAGCTTTGTTTAGTCTTTCCTGAGTTAAATTAAAGAATAGTTTGACATTTGCAGAGGCTGATTTATATTTTCAGTTGACTATCTCAGCTGAAAACTTGTGGGAGTTTTTTCTAAACAGTACAACTCGAATTCTTTTTGCAGTCAGGATTTTAACCTGCTGACCATTAGAATGAATGCAGGTTTAGAGCACTGGCTTCACTTTTCCATCCATCCATCTATAGAGTCTATCATCAAAGCATTTTTCAACACATCATCAAATTTTCAAATTGTGCATGATGGTAGATACAAATAGCAGCTTGAGCTGCTTCAATTTTACTGAAAATTGTCATGTTTGGTGTGACCTTGATCCAGTCATTAAAAACTTTATATTCCTCACAAAATTTTATGGACCATCTTCAACTTTCACAACAATGTATTTGGTAAACATAACTGCCTAGGTTTGCTAACCATGACACCTGGAGCATTTAAGAAAAAAAAAAAACACATTTAAGAAACCATAAGTAATGGCTCATATGAAAGGGCATGGAAAGACAATGCACTTTTGGGGGCGATCGTGGCTCAAAGAGTTGGCAGTTAGTCTTGTAATCGGAAGGTTGCCAGTTCGAGCCCTGGCTCCGACAGTCTCGGTCGTTGTGTCCTTGGGCAAGACACTTCACCCGATGCCCACTGGTGGTGGGCAGTATGGGCAAGGGCCAGTGTCCGGCAGCCTCGCCTCTGTCAGTGCGCCCCAGGGCAGCTGTGGCTACAATGTAGCTTGCCATCACCAGTTTGTGAATGGGTGGATGACTGTAATGTAAAGTGCTTTGGGGTCCTTAGGGACTAGTAAAGCGCTATAGAAATACAGACCATTTACCATTTTTATTTTTTTTAATATGACTCTCTACAATGTCACAAAAACAGGCTAATGTCAGTATGGGCAAGGGCCATTTTAAAACATTAAAGTTTTAGAATGGCCCTTGCCCTGCAGGGGAAGTCTGAGTGCTCTTGAATTTAAGTATTCATAAAGTGTGTTTATTTTTTACAGTTAATAAATTCTGTGAAACTCATTTAGGAAGTTTGACGTGTCCTTATCTGAACTCAAGCAGCATGATGCTTGCCACACATGCAAGGTCACGATATAAAAAAGTTTTCCTTCTCACAGTTCTTAAAATATTCTTGGATGTGAGCACATGCACATAAGAGAAAATTACATTCCTCCTACACAGATGTAATTCTGCACTTATTTCACAGACACCTGCGTCCCTCTATGATGCAGCAGCTGCTCAGACGTCTGGTGTTCGACGTTCCAATGCTCAATGAATATTGCAAGATACCTCTCCGGGTGAGACGCAAAACACTTTCTTGTTAATATGTGTTTGATGTACGAGTCAAAAAGGTTATTGAAGTAATAACACAGGCAGTCACAGGAATCTAATATTTGAAAACCCTTTATCTTTTTAATGTCCAAAGTTAAACAAAAAAAATGTAACAATTGCAGGGGCAGTGTAAAAATATTCAGGAACTTTGTGTGTGTGTGTGTTTCTTATTTCTAGCTGCTGACCAATCACTACGAGCAGAACTGGAAGTACTACTGCCTGCCATCTGGTATGGGCAGCTTTGGCACTGCCTCTGAGGAGGAACTCCTTCTCACCAAGAAACTCTTCTGGGGAATCTTTGACTCCCTTTCTCATAAGGTACAACCAGGAATGTATTTATATGTATTCATTATTAAAAATGAACTGGCCCAGTGTGCACGGAGCTGTTAAAATTATCTGTATTTTGCATATTTGTTGTTCTCTATGGAGCCCCGCAAGGGACATGGGGGAAAAAAAATAAAATGCAAATGTTTTGGCCGCACGCTTTCGAGGCCGCCAGCTCAAAGCCAACCGGGAGGTCGAGGAACGTGTGCCGGGAGTGCGGTGTTCCCACTGGCTGTAGTGGGCCTCGACCTCCAGTTAGCTTCGAGCTGGTGGGTAACAGACATCTCCTAAAACATAGGAGCATTTATGCAAATATGTGATGTCTTGATAAACTGAGCATATATTTGAAGTTTACACAGCTACATTCACGCCTGAATTGATCTTAAAAGTTTATTTTGTGACCCAGAAAGAGTCATATTAAAACTAAGAAGCTGCCGCTATTGTTGGAAACGAATTGGCTGGGCCACGCTATGAATTGTGGGACAGGTTGGGCCACGAAGGATACACCGACTCGGCCTTCAAATGCGACCTGCGAAGGATGCGGTCTATTTGGCGAGATCCTGAGTTATTTTTGCGAGATTTCGCAAAATTTTTGCGAGATCTCTCGCATCTTCATTTTTATTTTTTTTTTCTCCCATGTCCCTTACGGGGCTCCAAAGTTCTCCGAGATTGAATCCAGACTAGAAGTGTTTTTTTTCTTATCCACATCCTTGCAGAACAAAATGTTTGGTAGCTGAGTGGTGCTTGTGCTTGTAAAACTCCATTCTGGGATTTTAAAAAACTATATTTCTTGAGTTTTCAACACTTTAGTGTGAATCTCCTGAGAGAAAAGTTCTTGGTAGTCAGAGGCAGTGAAGTGAAAGCTCAATGAAGTGCTTGTGAGCAGTGCAGCTGAGGCAAAGCCAAAACAGATGAATCATTTATCAGTCTGTGACAGGTCACTACATGGTGCAGAGTTTTCCTGCTTCATTTTGATTCCTTTTTTGAGGGGGTGGGGGGACCCGATCCTACTCAGCTCCATTGTAGTTGTCTCCGCAGACGTGTTCTGAAAAAATAAAAGTGAAATGGTAAATCTTGTAAGCATCCTTTTCCCTCTTTTCTCACATTTTGTAGAAATATGATGCTGAACTTTTCAAAATGGCCAAGTCATGCCTGTGTGCAATCGCTGGAGCCCTGCCTCCAGACTTTGTGGATTCCAGTTTAGGGGCAACGCTGGAGAAGCAGACATCAATGGACGCACAGGGTAACTTTGACCCCAAACCCATCAGCACTGCCAAGTAAGTGGTCTAAAAATTCAGCCTTGTTAAAGCAGCATTTTTTAATGTCATGTTTCTAAATGTTTTTGTTTAAATGTTTTGACCTAAACACAATTTTGACTTTTTAGTATCTCCCTTCCTGAAAAACTTGAGTACATTGCCAACAAATATGCAGAGCATTCCCATGACAAGTGGTCCTCAGAGAAGGTTTGTCCCTTTGTGTCCTCGGTGTGTCCTTCACTCATGCTTGGAGTCTATTTATGTTACAAGACATGGTCGGTCCAAAATCTAAAGTCTGTTTTAATTGTTGTAATTATAGTTTCTAGTCTCAGCCATTTTATTAAACCAGTTTACATTTTCTGGTTTAAATATTAACTAAAATAAACTGTGTTGCAGATGTCAGTGGGCTGGAAACATGGAGACGCTGTGGATGAACAGGCCAAAACCCATCCACTCCTGAAGCCCTATAAATCTCTGAGTGAGAAGGTACGAGCATGTTTGTGCTCACACAGCTGAGAAAGCCAATATTTGCTATGGACATCTTTATTCTTTAACTCTCAACTCTCTTTAAGTTTCTTTAATTAGTCTTCAGGAATACTTTTCCAGGCTTTGTGAAGGAAATTTAACTGTCTTCTTTAGATGTTGGCTGCCTTTTGTTCTGTTCTCTGTCAAGATGATCTCACAATACTTTAAAAGTGTTGAGGTCTTTGCTCTGGGAAGGCTAATCTGTGGCTAGAGAGAAGAATTGGACTGGAAAATAATTTATGTTTTCATTGTGTGTCATTGGCAACAAAAAGTCTTTCTAGTAGATATTGAATGTTAGGGCAAAATCCTACTATAGTCTTCGCTCTCAAATGGCGCTGGCGTAAGTGCAGCCCCAGACCATAAGAAAGCCTCCAGCGTGATTTCTTCTGTACATGTCGATGACAATTGGATTTAAAAATATCAAATTTGGATTCATCACCCAATAAGCCCTGTTGGCACCAGCCTAGTCTTTGTGGCATGCCTCTGTCTTTTCTCCTTGTCGCAATTCTTGAAGAATAGCTTCTTCTCTCTTCCCGTCTGGTCGCAGCAGATGGCCGCCCCTCCCTGAGCCTGGTTCTGCCAGAAGTTTCTTCCTGTTAAAAGGGAGTTTTTCCTTCCCACTGTTGCCAAAGTGCTTGTTCATAGTGGGTCATTTGATTGTTGGGTTTTTCTCTGTATATATTATTGTAGGGTCTACCTTACAATATGAAGCGCCTTGAGGCAACTGTTGTTGTGATTTTGCGCTGTATAAATAAAATTGAATTGAATTGAATAGCGAACAATAGGGGCTAAATGCATGACTCCAGACTAATGTCAGCCATTGGGTCAAAAATTAGAGGTGACATTAAAAATATACTCTAGGAGACAAACTCTAAAACCTTTACTGAGGTAGTCAGAAACAAACCAATTCATACACTATCAAAGGTGGACAGACACACACCGGATCACTTATGCTCTGAACACGCTCTTAGCCAGTTTACTGAGAAATCAAGAGAAAAGCCACATCATTAGTAATCATTTTGCAAGTACTTTTTCTCAGAAGTATCCATGTGTGTTTTTTCTGATTTTTTTTTTTTTTTAACATTTTGTTAAGCTGTGACATCTGGTCTGTAGGCCTATTCTATATAGGGATGCATGTCATGTACAGGGCCCTGTTAGACTGTGACTGTGTTCATTTGGTAGGAGAGAGAAACATATCGCTGGCCAGTGAGAGAGTCGCTGAAGAGCATGTTGGCTATGGGCTGGAACATCGAGAGGACCAAAGAGGGTGAGGCGATGTTTCAGCAACGAGAGACAGAAAAACAGCGAAAGATCTCGGAGTCCCAGGTAACACATTTATAAATGTTTCCTTTTGCAATGCGTGTTTGCTATCTCATCAACTGACAACAATTCCCTACATGCTCCTTTTTAAGTTGCCGTGTTTGGTGATTCACACTATGGAAAGCAGACCTCATTTATAATAGGAACCCATTAAAAAGGAAATAGCAGGACTACTCGTCATGCAAGAATAATAAACACCAAGCAACCGTGCCAATGACTTGTATTAATAATGATATTGCTTTAATGATGGCTTAATTTATCAAACCCACTTTTTTTTTTTTAATGGAAATCTGTTTTTTGGGGACTGAGAGTCTTTTTTTTTTATCTGTAGAGAGCTCAAAGAACGTACTGTAGTAAAATACATAATAATAAAGAAAATATTCACTTTTTTTTTTTCTAACAGAAGATATTTTTACTGCTAATATTTTCAGCTTAGCATCCAAACACACATTTTAAGCGTGGGTAGGCATCATTTTTATTAAGTCACTGGACAGAAATTTTACAATTACATTTAGCAGATCTTAAGAAATATGCTATTAATAGCCACTAATGCAGAAATGCATGGAAAAAAATTGACTAAGAGTAAATTGTGGATAAATGCGTACATTAGCATTATGTCTACAACATTTATTTGCAGATGTCTTTTAGCCTAAATGATAAATCTCGTAGGTCCAGTAGGGATGACAGTGGAAGGGCAATAAATGAATTTTCAGTCTGTTAGCGATGTTGGCAGTTAAAGCTTCTCCGTCTGCCGTTCATAAATCAGAGTCATCCATCATATCCTTTCATCTGTATTATCTTTTGCTGTTTTTTGTTAGCTGGCAAAATGTGCAAAAGTTACAACACTGATTTAGAAAGAATTTGCATCTTTCTTTTTTTTTACTTTGTAGATTAATGGATTCAGTCCTGCTCCGATGGATCTGCACAATGTCACTTTGTCGAGAGAGCTACAGGTTGGGCTTCATTTGACTCTTCTAATCCACAGTACAAAAAAGACATGCCACACAGTGGCAAACTGAGTAAATGTGCGCTTTTACTGTTTTTGCAGGGCATGGTGGAGGTGGTTGCAGAAAATTACCACAACATCTGGGCCAAGAAGAAGAAAACTGAACTTGTCAGTAAAGGTGTGCAAATCGTAACCGTGAAGCTTTATGAACAGAAGTCGAGGTGTATTTATTTGTGTTGAAAAGAAAACACCTGAAATGACATTACAATCTTGAGCAGGAGGAGGGACCCACCCACTGCTGGTACCCTATGATACCTTGACAGCTAAAGAGAAGTACAGAGACAGAGAGAAGGCCCAGGAGCTCTTCAAGTACCTGCAGATTAGTGGTTATGCCATCACAAGGTCGGCCTCCTTACGCTCATAAATGAACATTTAGGCAACAC
Organism: Hemichromis elongatus; assembly: GCA_015108515.1. Taxonomy (NCBI): domain Eukaryota; kingdom Metazoa; phylum Chordata; class Actinopteri; order Cichliformes; family Cichlidae; genus Hemichromis; species Hemichromis elongatus. The sequence goes on from VUQR01030825.1 coordinate 39,403, forward strand.
TATGTCTCCATACTTTACCAGTACTATACTGAATACTTGGGGAAAATCCTAATGTGCATATCTTTTCCTACAAATTGTGTTTCTGTACAAGAATAAGCGTTGCTATGGATGCTTGCTTCCACCACTGAATAAGCATTTTTTGGCAGTGTTGCTGATTTAAAATTTCATTTTATTATCTTAAAATTTACAGTTAGTACCTCAAAGGTTTGTCTTTCTGACTCAAACGTCTGAGTAAGTTGAAATTTTGAGTTAATAAACCAAAGCTTTGACTTACGGACGGCAAAAAAATGTATTGACTATTTTTTGTTTTTTTTAATGGTGGGGACGAGTTTCCATATTTACATACATGCATGAATGTAAAGAAAAAAAGATCTTGAGTCGTAGTGAGTAGTGTTTCTGTCTCGCAGAGGCCTGAAGGACATGGAGCAGGATTCATCGTCAATGGAAAAGCGCTTTTCTTACAAGTTCCTTAAGAGGCTGCTGAAGAATGTTGACTCTGCCCAGGAGTTCATTGCTCATCTTGGTGAGTCTTCTGCATTTTTATACACAGATGCTGATGTACTTTTTTTCAAGTAGTCTTTGGTGCTAAAAATCTTGGCTGACATTGGTGCTCAACATTGTTAATCCAGAGGCGATGGCCACCAGTGGGAAGACGGACAAGTCCCCTCATGACCAGGAAATCAAGTTCTTTGCCAAGGTTGGGAAGCAATGTTTGCAACTGAGCCACGGATGTGCTGTTGCAGTTACTTTTTAAAATGTTTATTAATTAAAGTTTTTATTTCTTCTCCTCAGGTGTTGCTTCCTCTGACTGATCAAACATTTAAAAACCACTGTCTGTACTTCCTGTCCACACCTAGCAAGAACCTGAGCAGTTGTGGTTGTGCCTCCAATAAAGAGAAGGAGATGGTCACCAGGTACTGTCATCGTGTTTTTACTGATCAGTGTGTTTTCTTATATTTTCATAAAACCTTTTCTCGTTTTCTTTCACTCGGTTGCTTTTTCCTAACATTTTCTTCAGTTTCGTTCTTACTTCCCTTCTTTTCCAGTCTGTTCTGTAAGCTTGCAGCTCTTGTCAGACACAGGATTTCTCTCTTTGGTAAGGTTGCTTCGGTCCATACGTTTGTGTGCCTTTTTGTTTGCAATCCTTTCGAGTATCTACATTAAATATATCTCACAGGAAGTGATTCAGCAATGATGGTGAGCTGTCTGCACATCCTTACTCACTCACTTGACACCAGGTAAGTGCGTATTACTTCCTAAGACTTGTAAAAAAGCTCAATAAAAGACACACATGTATTATTTTTAAACCACTAACTCATAAATGACAGAATTTTTGCATGCATACTAGCCTCTCCGTCCCCTCGTTCCTACAGAACAGTGATGAAGACTGGCTCAGAGCTGGTGAAGGTCGGGTTAAAGACTTTCTTTGAGAATGCAGCAGAAGACTTGGACAAGCTGCTGGAGATGCTGAAACTGGGAAAGTTCATGCAATCCCGTGCCCAGATGAAGAGCGTCACTCAAAGCATAAACTATGTGACCGTGGCACTGCTGCCTATCCTCACTGCCCTCTTTGAACATATCAAAACATACGAGTTTGGAGTGGACTTGCTTTGTGAGTTCTCTGTTCTGTACTGTGTTTTTTATAGTTTTTCTTTTCATACTGTAGTTATTCAGCATAGTTAGCTGAGAGAAAAGTGAAAAAGATAAACAAAATACAGGTAAATACAAGAAAACTGGGATGGGAAACGGTCGAATTAGGGGAAAAAAAGCCGCCTTTAAATTCTCAGTTTGCACAGAATTCCTATTAAAAAGATTTTCTAATAGGAATTTTCTAATGTGCTTTCCATTTTTTGTACTCATTTTCCCTCAAAGTTTCTCATTTCTTTATGCTGATGTTAAATGGATGTATGTTATTTGTTTCAGTGGATGACGTCCAGCTGTCCTGCTACAGAATTCTGACGTGTTTGTACTCTCTGGGAACAGCAAAGAACTTGTTTGTGGAGAGGTAGGAGGCAAAAGTTTCCTAATACAGAAAATGGGTATTATTCACAGGTAAGTATGATATGAACAACAAGATATTTCATTAACATACTGTATGCATGTTTAGAACTGATTAAATGCTTTATTGTTTAATGATTAACTTTGATTTTTATGCCAAAATCAACCCTAGTGTTTAAGGTCAAGCTGCTGTTAAACCAGTCTCAACCTTAATATCGGAAGATCACTTGATGTTTAAGTCGGTCCACATCAGCTGACACCTTTCTTTGGATCTATTTGATAAATTCATAGCTTCTTTAGTCTGCAACAGGTGCTGGGCATCTGCAAGCCCCTTTGCAGCCCACCTCCACCCAAGGTCCTCCTTTCCATGGTGTTTCCTACGTTATTATTGTAGTGTTTCTGACTTAAATTTCACATTTTGTATTTAATATTGAACTACCAAAAATAATAAATAACTAAATTAATAGGGGCAGGGTTAGCTCAGTAGGTAGAGGGTTTGCCCCATGATCGGAATGTTAGGGCTAAACGGCTACCCTGAGGTACCCCTAAGCAAGGTACCCTACACACTGCTCCCCAGGCGCTGCATTGGTGGCTGCACACTGCTTCACTGGGTGAATGGGTTAAATGCAGAGGAGAAATTTTCCTGTATCTGGCACCTGGAAAATCTTCCACCTACAAGAGTAACTTTCACTTGTACATTTTGACCAGTGTTTTTATCTGTGTGCTTATTTTGCATAAATAATCTTACATTATGCAAATTTACATGTTGGTTTGTATCATAAATAGGCATCTGCCAGCACTGGGGGAGAGCCTGGCGATTCTGGTTGGAGCCATGCCTGTAGCTTTCCTGGAGCCTCATCTAAACGCTCACAACCCGCTCTCGGTCTTCAACACCAAGACCCCTCGAGAGCGAGCCAGTAAGAATGATTTTTTTCAATTTGATTGTTACTATATAATGTCTTTTTTGATAAACATATACTATTAACTTGGCAGTTTTTAGATATAATCTCTGTGATTAATCGCAGCGATTGTTTTTGTGTTCTAGTCCTGAGTATGCCGGACACGGTGGAGGAGATGTGCCCAGAGATGCCTCGTCTTGACAAACTTCTCAAAGACGTCAATGACGTGTCAGAGTCTGGTGCTCGCTATAGTGACATGCCACAGGTCAGAAGAGTTTATGGGATTTTTATATTATTAAACAAAAATTCTGATTTTTTTTTAATTGCAACTGCCGATTGCTTCATATGCTATTAGTTTGCATTATTGGAAGTGCACAATCCAATGTGAAACATGAAAGGGACTGGGAGTCAGGACGTCTCAGCCTCAGTTCCATTAATTTTGACTTTACCTTCAAAGTCTAACAATTTAAAGTTACTTTAGGTAGAATAAAATATTAACTGTCCTTTTAATATTACTGAATAAATGTGAAATACGAACACTACATTTAAATGTTATATAAAGACAGGATTAACTCTTTAATTTGTGTACACTAAAGGAGAATGCATCATTGCAGGGATAAAAAACTAGCCTCTATAGCTGAGATTAAAGCGGTCAGTTAGACAAAACTATTAAAGGTGAATAAAGATGAACATATTTGCATAACTTTCCTGGGCCTGGATAAAGCTGACCATTCTGTTGCCCTAAAATCAACACTGGAAGTTATGCAATGATAATCTCACTTGTGTCACGCTGCACACGTTCTGCCCATCTCCTACAGGTTATAGAGGTAATCCTTCCCATGCTGTGTAACTATCTGTCCTACTGGTGGGAGAAAGGTCCAGAGAACTCGCCCCCAGATACTCAGTGCTGCACCATGGTGACCTCTGAACACCTCAGCATCATCCTGGGAAATATCCTCAAGATCCTCAACAGCAATCTGGGCATTGACGATGCCCCGTGGATGAAGAGGATTGCCGGTAAGGCCTCAGTATTATTGTTAGAGAACTCAGTAAATATATTCCAGTCGTGGGATTCTAATAAATTATTCAGAGATGTTGTCTAACATCTTTTTTCAGGGATCAAGGGATAACTTTGCATCTGTCTTCTTTAAAACTGTGATTCAGGCCATTCGCAAAAGCTGGCTTATTCTGTAAAATGTCAGTTTCTCAGCCCAGAAAATAATTTCTGGATGTTTATTCACAGTATATTCTCAGCCAATCATCTGCAAAGCTGGAGCAGATCTGCTCAGAACCCATTTCCTGCCCACACTGGATAAATTAAAGAAGAAGACAGTGAAGGTGAGAGCTTAAAATATACTGTACATGCTGTTATAGTTGCACATTGTATCTACTGTCAAGCGATGCCTGTGGTTAAGTAGATTTTTTTTCTTGTTGACTCTATTAATAGCTGCTGAAGTTGTGGTGTAAAAATAAAGTCGTCTCTAAGCTTTGAGTATATTTACATCCTTTTTAGACAATCAAAATACCTCTTAGCTCAGAGAAAGGTCGGAGAGATGGGATTATTACTGAAGACGTTTACACTAATAAACTGTTTATGGCCTGCATACGCAGGTGGTGGCTGAAGAGGAGCTGCTGAAAGCTGACAGCAAAGGTGACAACCAGGAGGCAGAATTGCTCATCTTGGACGAGTTTGCTGTGCTCTGCAGGGACCTCTATGCTTTCTACCCCATGCTCATTCGTTATGTGGACAACAACAGGTGCCAAATATATGTACACACTACTGCACCATCTCTAAAATGCTATTTAGTGGATTTTAATAAAACAAAGATTTTGCAATTTCCCTCTTCGCTTTCTTTGTGTTATAATTCATGCATTATGTCAAAATTCAATACACTTCAGGAGGTTTTTGTTTTGTTTTGTCCAGTCCTGCACTGATGTAATCTGACAAATATCAACTCCGTCCAGCTAAACATGCTTTGTGTCTTTGTCCACTCCAGGTCCAGGTGGCTGAAGGAGCCGGACGGAGACTCCACTGAGCTCTTCAGGATGGTGGCTGAGATCTTCATCCTTTGGTGCAAGTCACATGTAAGCGTCCCTGTCCGGTCTTGTATGATAACACATGCAATACCAAGGTTAACTCGCGTTATGTCTTTGTTCTCTGAATCCAGAACTTTAAGCGTGAGGAGCAAAACTTTGTGGTTCAGAATGAAATCAACAATTTGGGCTTCCTAACTGGTGAAGGCAAGACTAAGATGTCCAAGGTAAGGATGGGGATATGGGTCTTTGACTTCCTAACTAACGTTTATTCCTGTTTCAGAATTATTTAAAACTTGGTGAGTGTGACAAACAGCTTTAAAACATCTTTAGTTTTAGTTTTTTATAACTGAGCTTCAGCTGACACACATAAATCTAAAAAAACAGAGATGTAAAAAAGAAGATTAGACACTAACTGACACTCACAACAATATAACTTAATATGACAAAAAAAGAAATGTCATTAAAAAAAGAAAATATGAAGTATTACTTAACTTGAACATGTTATTTTTGGAGATAATCCTACTATTGAATCACTAATAATAAGATAAATGTCATGAGGTCAGACTTACACAAGAGAGAATAACCCGTTTTAATGAATAACAAGCACAAATATTATCACCTTGCTAAGAATGATCCATGTCAGAAGTCCTGTTCAAATTATTTGGGTAATCAGATCATAATAATCATTCTTTGAGCTTCTTTTAATATGAATTCCTAACATGAATATTTTCATTTAATACTCTTTCCTTTTGTGGAGGGAGCCTATTATACTGTGATGTGAAAATGAAAGTTTTCACAGGACTATGCATCCTGTTAATATCTCCATTCAACAACTTTCTTTTTCACAAGACTGCAGATGACCTTTGTCCTTATGCATGAAACCTGGAGATAAAGGAAAGTGCACTTCAATCGTCCCTGGGTTTAAGCTGCATTCACCTAGCTCTTCTTACCTTTATAATATCAGCACTTTGGAAAAGCACAACCTGAATATCCTTTGTTGATGTTCCAATATCATCGGTTCTGCTAATGTAAAAAAAAACCTACTTAGACAAGCACTTTTATTCTGTTTTTATCGCCCCCTTGACATGTGCTGAACAGACAAATATGCAGATGTGAGCCGTTTTATAAATCAAATCAATGAGTTCACACTCCTAAATTCACTACTATACCAGGTTTATAATGTATGATATTTTGGTCATAATAAAGTGTAATAATCTAGATGATGACAGCGTGTCGTCCAGCAGCCTCTTAACCGGCTGACACGGAGAAAGTTTGATGTTTATTTGTTTCGGCTGAGCTGCACACTTGATTTATTGGTACTCTCTGGGTGTTTTGGTTCAATTGCTCACAGAAGTAAAATAAATGATTTATGGTGAAAGACTCCCCTATGGTCCCTTCGCTTGTGATTTATCTTTTTGAATGGTTTGCAGGTGAAGCATCTTTTGCCCTCTTAAAGTAAATTATAAAATTGACTTAAATTTGATTTGAGAGCCTGTTTTTTTCCCTTTACCTTTTGCTATATATAGACTTTAAGAATTGTGGATGCTCATATTAATTTGTATGTGCAAGAATCCACATGAGCAGAAAGCTCAGATGTTAAACTGATCTAAACGCTCAGTTTTCAAGAACTTAAATAATGACAATAAAGAAAATGTTAAAAGGAAAGATACGTTTAAGGTCAAGGTAAATAATCTTAATTTTTACAGTTTCTGCTTACCTTCAGCTCTCACGTAGTTGTCTTATATTGTGTCTCTAATATTTTCTTAACCTCTGTAGACAGGCGGGGACCAGGAGAGGAAACACAAGCGCCGACGTGGCGAATACTACTCCATTCAAACGTCTCTGATTGTAGCCGCCCTGAAGAAGATGCTACCCATCGGTCTTAACATGTGCACCCCAGGAGACCAGGAGCTCATCTCTTTGGCCAAGATACGCTACAGCCTGGTGAGCTGAGAAAGTAGGACCTGGAACAGCACATTGTAGATCACAATATCGTTAGGGACAGAGTGCAGAGGTCCACATGTACATATAAGTTACTTTAAATCATATAATCAGACTGATTAATGATTTTAATGAAGTTGCATGTTCAGAAAAATATGGAATACTATGAAGTGCAACCTTCTCTCATCACAGGTAGGTCTACCGGTACAGTGGTCAATCAATCAATCAATAGAGACCTTTATTTGTCACATGCAAATTGCCCAGCAGTGAAATTGGACCCCCCCCCCGACCTTACATACACAACATAGACATCACATGGGGAGACAGTCGGAGACCGGTAGTATTATGGAAACACGTACAATACAATAGGCAAGTCTAGGAGGGGAAAAATGAGACCTCTACTCATGCTGGGCTCCTATGGGAGGTCAGCATGAGAACAGAAAAAAAAAAAACTCCTCGCACAAAAAGCACACAAATGTTCACATAACAACACCATGAAGCACGTGACAAGCAGCAGGGGTGGGTAGTGGGTGAGAAGATAAGCGTACAAAGGCGTTGGGAACGAAGAGTCTAAACACAGTTTGTTATCAGGGGAGATTGATTGTTATGTTTCAGCTCCAGCCTTGAGATCCCAGCTGGCGCCGATGTGGTAGCCGAATGGAATAATGGTGGATTTCTTCTTTAGTGCAAACAACTGCATGTCAATTTTTTACAGCTGATCTAATGTCCATCACTGGTCTCTCTCATTATCTCCTGATTGAGAGCCGTGAGCTTCTCCGTGATGTTATCCAGCCTCACCGAGATGTTATCTAG
>VUQR01030827.1:0-31233 GCA_015108515.1 Hemichromis elongatus
CTATAAACACAAACACGAACACGGAGCACTAAGGAGGGAGAGACAGGCAGATGACAAGCGGCAGCAGGGAAGCACACGGGTAGAACAGCGCAGTGACATGGGGAAGTAACACAGGTTGAAACGCAGAGTGATACGCAGGGATAAGCAGACGAACCAGCGACGACTAACAGACAAGACACAACTTAAATACACTCAGAGGATGACGAGGGGATTACAAGCAGGTGGGAACACAGCTGGGACAAATAACGCTAACGAAACCTGGGGAACAAAGCCACACACAGTAAACACATTCACATAGGACGCTGACTTTCACAATAAAACAGGAACCGAAACTCACTACAAGAAGACGCAGACTACACGCAGACATAACCCCACACAAACCTCCCAACACCAGAATCACAGTGATCATAATAATAAACAAAGAATCCCTCAAAGCCCCAGAACACTCCATAATGTGAAAAACACAAAAGCTGGGTCGGATCGACCCAGGACCGTGACATAATATGGTTATGAAATAAGTAACAAAATAAATTTGTTACAATATGATAACATGTATTTTTAAAATGTTTCTTAGCTTTATTATTTTCAATCAGTCACATGTGTTTTAAGTGATTGTTAAATAAATGTTTTAAAATATAAGTATTGACTTCTCAGATTTTTTTACTTCTTGTATGATAATTCATCATAATTAAACAATAAGAACAAGTAGTCTGATGTCTTGTATTCAAGGTATAATTTGAAATACACGTTTTATTTTGATTTTCCAAAACACATTAAGTTGCTTGGTATTAGATTGGAAGGAAATCAGTGGTATCACTCATCACGAACTCATAGTTCAAACAGCTTCAAAACCGTTTCCCCATGATATTTCCTCTATCTCCTAGAGCTTTCAATACAATTCAATTTGTTTATATTTATGCAGCACCACATCACAACAACGGCTGCTTCAAGGGGCTTTATATTGTAAGATAAAGAACCTACAATACAATCAGAGAAAATCCCAACAATCTAATGACCCTTTATAAGCAAATACTTTGGCAACAGTGGGAAGGAAAAAAATTCCTTTTTAATAGGAAGAAAAGTCCAGCAGAACTCGGTTGAAGGAGGGGTGGCCATCTGACGTGGCTGCTTGGGGAGGGGAGAAAAACACGACAGAAGACACGATGTGGAAGAGAGCCAGAAAAAAATAACAACTAATAATGACACACATAGAGGTGTATAAGCACATAGTGAGGTGAAAGGGACTGAAGAAAAAACACATGGGAGTCCCCCAGCAGACCTATTCCAGCGTAACTGAATGAGGATTCAGGGTCACCTAATCCAGCCCTAATTATATGCTTAATTAATCAAAAAGGAAAGATTTAAGCCTAATCTTAAAAGTAGAGAGGGTGTCTTTATTCTAACTTGAAAGCTGGTTCTACAGAAGAGGGACATGAAAAGTGAAGGCTCTGCCTCGCATTTTACTTTTAAATACTGTAGGAACCGCAAGTAAGCCTGCAGTGTGAGAGCGAAGTGCTCTGATAGGGTGATATGGTACCACAAGGTCATTAAGATGAAATAAGGCCTGATTATTTAGGCGCTTGTATATGAGGAGAAGAATTGGATTTAAAAGGGAGCCAATGAAGAGAAACCAAAATAAAAGAAATATGCTCTCTCTTTTTAGTCCGTCAGTACTCTTGGTGCAGAATTGTGGATCAACTGAAGGATTTTCAAGAAGTTTTTCGGACATTGTGATAATAACACATTACAGAATTCCAGCTTAGAAGTAATAAATGCATTAATTATTTTTTCAGCTTCACTTTGAGATATGATATTTCAAGTTTTCGAGATATTGGGCAAATGGAAGAAAGCAGTCCTAGATATGTTGCATTGAAGGAGATATCCTTTTTAAAAAAAAATATTTACTAACAATATTTTTCAAAGTAAGCACATCAATACACCACACTTCAGTAAGACCATTTCTCAGAGCTCTGACCTTCTACTGTTGAATATTTTATTTCTGAATGGAGCTATTGTTACAATAAGGACTGTAAACTTATTACCCAAGCAGAGAACACCTCACAAAGTTTAATTTTTTGAGGCTTGTGAAGAGGATTTTATTATGTCAGAAAAAGTAATTCAATTCAATTCCATTTTATTCCATATAGTAGCAAATCATAACAAGTTGCCTCAAGGCGCTTGTGCAAGGTTCCAAAACTTTTTCTGTGGAAATAGGAAAAAGACTTCTCCTCCCAAATTTACCTAAAACCAATAGGATCTAGTCAGCAAATATTCCTCTAGTAGTCAGGTAACAACTGAATGTTACTTGAGTGCATGTCTTGCAATGACAGCATGAGTAATTAAGCAACTGTATTATTTGCTTTATTATTATTTGCAATGTTTTAATTAAAGACATGACTAATAAATGTATTTTTAGGTCCTGTTTCTTAGTCTAGAAGCTGACAAATTTGTAAATCTTCTATCATCTATCTGTATGAATGTGTACGTTTTCTTGGTTTGTAGGGCTCTGTACTTAGTGGAAATGAGCTAATTGAAAGGTTTGACAAAAGAATGTTAAGCAAGAGTTTATGTCCCATCAAAAAGTTTAGACAGCAGCTAGTTGGGTTCTTCTTAAACCAAAACCTGAAAAAGTATGAACACAGGGTCAGCTGTATTTGTTCTACCAAGAGTTATTCTCTGGACAGGAATAATTTAGAAGCCACAGCTATTAGTGTTTCATGAGCCAAAACAGATGCATATTTGAAGAAAGATGTGAAGTTGGTAGTCCAGGTCTGGGTGTAATGACAATTAGTCTGGAGGTCTCAGTCTGTGTGGTTTATCCTCTGGCTTCAATCTGTTTTGAGGTTCTTTGATATTAGTTCGTTGGTGGGACAAAGATCCAACACATGAGTCTTGTTTTTCTTTCTCTTCCATATCAGGGAAGTACATCCTATCCTTTAAGTACTCAGGTGAAGTGGGGCATTCGGCTGCAGGTTCTGGAAAAAGAATGGATACCTCATCAAAGTTTGTCATTTTACATGGCTAGTTTTCTTTGTTCACAAATACAATCAGTAAGATGAACAGAAACTACTGACAAAAAAGTAAGAAGAAGTAGATGCAAAATCAACAATGACAAAACGATCACAAAACCCCATTAACATCAAAGAAAGAACAATGGAACGACTATATATATATATATATATATATGTGTGTGTGTGTGTGTGTGTGTGTGTATAATCCTAGGTTGCACCGATGCAACCAGCTGTTTAGCACATAAAAAAAGAAGTCTTCGCAACTCTTAAGGTCTCCATGTGGTCAACAACAGACACACATTATGACATAGGGATAGTCAGGGGCGGGACCTCTCTGATTGGCTGTGGTCCAGATATTCCTGTAGGCTTATGCATGTGTAAGTTTGAAAGTACAGGTGGATAGAGAGAGGTGAGTAGCTTGAATAATGCGATATTGATTCATTAAATCCTGAATTGATTTTTAAATATAAATGTATTTTACCAGAAACACCAGAATCTCAGGTTAAAGCTCACAAAACTATTTCAGCAACTACCAAACAGCTAAAGCAGCAGATAAACAGATTCTGCACAAAGATGTAAACACAGAACGTGGACCCGACGCATCAGAATCAGTCATGAATTCCCTCTGACTTTTGCTGTTTTGCTTCCACCACGATAAAAAAATCACACTTCCTGCAGAGCGCTCTCTCTCTCTCTCTCTCTCTCAGTGTACTTCAAGAACAGTTTCCCAACTAAAAATCTCTGTTTTCTGAATTATTTGCTTGCTTATTACCCACCAGTCTACCGTTATGTACAGCACTGTCGGCCGCTGTTTGTGACTTCTGACCAGAAAGTCTAATTTCTGCTGTTGAATTCTGAAGAAATTTAAACTTTTTAAAATTATGCAAAATTGCAAAATGTTTGGCTGTGTCTTTAAACCTGTGTAACTTTGCTCTGCTTCACTTCAGCAACATCAGGTAAGGTTCATATGTTGATTCATGGTTTTCTTTAATTTTTGTTTACTGCAGAATATTTTTAAGGTTTTCTGCTATAAAAAGCCAGGACAGGAAAATCTCTTTCATGTTTTTCTGTGTTTTATGCTCAGTTACTTTGACACAAATGCTTACAGCTCTAAAGTCTCACAAGTGTCAGCTTTTTTTTATGGATATAAAAATATGGATATGTACTGATAAAGTTTTAGAATTATAATATTTCATCTGCGGACCTGCTCTCAGTGTGTCGTTTGTGCTCACAACATCTCTGCTCCGTGCACTCTCAACTCTCTGTACACAGTTATAAGTGTACCACAAAACCAACCAATCACAGACTTGGATGCAAAAATTCTGATTGGCTGTTACGGTCTCCAATCAGCTCACCAGCTACTGCATTTCGGAAACACGGCCCAGAACGTAGCTTAGTTTTTGGTTAACATGCTTAATTATTTTATTTTAAAATATTTAATTTTTGGTTTTAATCCAAACCACTCCACTGGATATAGGGGCCTCATCTTTCCTCACCCCTCAGCCTTAGCACCAGCTCTCCACAAGGCTGTGTACTAAGTTCCTTACTGTACACTCTGTACACATGACTGTGTCAGTACTCACCCAGACAACGCAGTCATTAAGTTCACAGTTGATACCACAGTAGTGGGCTTATCTCTGCGGGAGACAAGACGGCATACAGAGCTGAGGTTCAGAGGCTGTCAGACTGGTGTGCAGACAACAACTTGGACCTCAATACCAACAAGACAAAAGAGCTGGTAATCAATTTTAGAAGGAGGAAGTCTAAGCTGCAGCTTTTGAGCTTCAATGGGGACTATGTGGAAAGGGTGTTCACTTTCAAGTTCCTGGGTGTGCACATAGACACAGACCTCCAATGGAGCTCAAATTGGTTGGGGTTTTTTAAGAAGCCCCAACAGTGTCTCCATTTTCTGAGAATCCTCAGAAAATTGGACCTGAAAAAGGAGCTGCTGATCATCTTCTACCGTTGCTCCATTGAAAGTGTGCTGACATACTGTATATGTATATGGTTCTCCAGCTGCACCATGGCATACAATAAGGCACTTCAGGGGGTCATTAATATGGCCCAAAAAAAATCATTGGACATCGTCTTCCCTCCCTGAACAACCTCTACAGCACTCGCTGTCTCAAGAGGGCACACAGCATCCTACGGGACTGTACACATCTAGGACACCAGGTGTTTAAGCTGCTGCTATCTGGCAGGAGGCTACCTGAGTTGCTACCTCCCTGGACTTTTTAGGGTAAGCACCTGGGTAAGCACCAGATGGTAGACACCGGAAGTGATGAGAGTAATCAGGCTAAAAAAAAGATTCCTGTCAGGTTTAGTTAGCCTGTGGGAATTCTGAGGCAGCCTAAATGTACTGGCAGCAGAGGTGGGACCAAATCATTGTTTTGAAAGTCTCAAATAAGTCTCAAGTCTTTATCCGCAAGGCATGAGTTAAGTCTCAAGTAATGTCAGGCAAGTCAGAGTCGCGTCTCAAGTCACTGATGTAAAAGTCCAGGTAAAGTCACAAGTCTGAAACTTTGAATTTCAAGTCCTTTCGAGTATTAAAAAAAGGGGAAAAAAAGAATGTTGCAATAATAGGCTAAATGTAAATATTATACCATGTGTTTTTTAAAGCTGCGTTTATCTCAACACATGACGAGACAAGTGAACTTAGAAAAATACACATTATTTTGTTTGTTTTTTAAAATCTGGTTAATTTGATTGGCTGTGCTACAGCTCACACACACATATGTTCGAAGTGTGGTTTGTATGAATGAATGAATGAAATGAATTAATGGTGCACACTTTCTATGTAATATGCATGTTAAATTTTAGATTTGGGGTGAACTATCAAGTGTTTTCAAGTAAACCGATTCAAGTCCAATTCAAGTCCCAAGTCATTGGTGTAAAAGTCCAAGTCAAGTCACAAGTCTTAGAACATTTTTTCAAGTCAAGTCTGAAGTCATAAAATTAATGACTAGGTCAGGTTCCTGATGCAGTTAAACTTCACTTTGGTCCAAAGCCCCTGGGTTTGCCGTGAGTTCCTGAAGGCTTGGGATATTGTAAGGCTGTCTTGGTGTTCATGGAGATCTGGGGCAGTACCTCTGGATTGGTGTCTCCCATCTTCAGAAGGAAGACTGAAGAGCATCCTCCAACCATTGGGGGACCACACTTCTATGCCAGGGTGCTTGAAAGGACAATGTTTGTTGAACCTCAGATACAAGTGGAACAATGCGATTTTAATCCAAGTTGCGGAACATTGGACCAGTTCTTTACCTTCTTTAGAATATTTGAGGGTACACAGCAGGTCAACCAACCCTGCTATATGTCTCTGGTGGACTTGGAGAAGGAATTCGACTGTGGGTATTTGGAAGGTGCTTCGGATTAGGTGCCAAGGTCATTCAGTCCATAAATGTTGCAAAAGCTTGATCTGTATTGCTGGTGTTACGTCAGACTCTTTCCTCATGGGTTATGGACTCCGCCAGGGCTGCCCTTTGTCATCAATTCTGTTAATAATATTTATGGACTGAATTTCGTGGTCTTGCTCCGGAAAGGCTAGAGGAAGTGGCTCTGCTTACGTTGCTGCCTCTGGAACCCAGCCCCAGATACACAGAAGACAATGGATAGATGGAGATGGGTTGTCTGCTTTGGCATGTCCTGGTATAGGTGGATTCTTAATGTAAGGGTAGTTTTGTTTTGTTCCCATCTTACTATATTTACTGACTTAAATTTATCAAAAACGTGTAGTTATTAGTTATTTAGTTATTATTATCATAGTTCCATAGATTCTATACATCTGTTCCAAAACTTTGTACTGAATTTGGAAAAAGAGCATTCATTGTTTCTATGTTTTTATTTTATTGCCTGCATGTGTGTGCAACTAATTTATGCTAAAAAAAAATTGATTGACTGTACTGCTGTCTTTATTGGCAAAGAAGGAAATCAAAAGTTTGCAAGCTACAAATGAAACAATCTAAAAGGCATTTCAAACAAAATGGAAAATTGTGTGATACAGTGAAGAGAAGCTAATATGGGAAAAATATTCCCTCACTTGACAACACTCTCACTGCAGCATTCTGGATCAACTGAAGGCCTTTAAAGCAAGGGTGTCAAATGTACTGTAGGTAATGCATGAACTAATTTCAGCATCACTCTGAAACAAGATGTTTCTAAATTTAATAGAAATAGAATTACTAGAAGAACTACTCATTCAAGAAATTTTGATCATCTGTCAGATGTTTTACAATTTGACAAAGGTCCACCTGTGGTAAATTTAGTTAATTCAACATTGAAGTTGGAAAGGCACAAACCTGCCTATGTAAGCTCCATAGTTGACAGTACATGTCAGCATAAACTAGGCCATGAAGTCCAAGGAATTGTCTATAGACCTCCAAGACCCTTTATCAAGCCACAGATCTGAGAAAGGGCACAGACAAAGTTCTGCAGCATACAAGATCATTGTACAGTACAAATTACAATTTTACAATTTACATTTTTTCTGTGCCTTCAACATATGTAAATGCAAGAAGTTTGGAACCACCAGGACTCTTCCTAGAGGTGGCTGCTCGACCAGTATGAGTGACTGGGATAGTTCAAGAAGGACAGATCATTAAAAAGAATAAGCATGATTTATTGATAAACACAATATCAATAGGTGTTTGACAGTTTGACTCCTATGGCCCATCTCGGTAGAGTGGAACCCCCGCTGTGAAATGGATTAGAGCACAAATTGATTTTGCACGGCACAGGCGCTCTATCATGTGAAGAATAGTGCTCCGAAGGACATTCATAAATAGCCTGTTGTGTCACTCCAAATCAAATTTAAGGGCAAAAATCATAGTGTGAAGGCTGCCGTTAGACTACGCCTGACGCTTCCCATAATTCTCGGGACAGATTGCCCGGGGTTCAAGAATTTGTTGTGGTAGAGCATGGGGATGTGTTTGTGACCTTTAGCATAGTGTTTGCGCAGCACTCAGCATATGCGGTGTTGTGTGACGCTGACTCTGGGGAGAAGGAGATAGCAGGATCTTCTTGCACCACAGAAGATTTTCCACTACAGCAGTCTTGTGACAACACCCTACACTCAGCCTTCCACCAAGTAATAAAAATTGATGGTCACTTGGTGAAGCAGTGCACTGTTGTTGGTGCCTAAAGTTACTGGGGGACTATGTTGAGTACTGCTGCACTGACAGCGATCAACTTGAAGAAAAATGACGATGTGGCCAACAATATTCTTAAGATTTTGGGAACTTTATTCAATGTTAACACGCGGTATAACCTTTCCTCACGGATGCCATTTTTGTTGCGCACACTCTTTCCTAGTCAAGGGCGTAATGACACGGCATACGTGCTCAGTGAAAACTGTGCCCAACTAAAATACTGTCTCTGTTAAACAACAGTAACCGTAATGCATTTCAAACACATTCTACAACATGAGTACACACGATGAATATCTTAAAAACCCCTCTTATACTCAGAAAAGTTGTACAGTAAACTCCCATAGAGATGTGGATCTCTTCCACATTTCCTCCTTTCCTTTTTCTCTTCAAACACCAAACATAATGCTCGCAAACGTTCCAAGTTTTAGTTTAGAAACACGTTTGGACATAACATTTGCAACCATTTTTTCAGTAGTGCACTATAACAGACATATTTTCCCTTAATTTACAATGGTCCTTACAAAATGATATTTAATGTCCACATGTTTGCACCTCTGTCGGTTCAAAACTATGCAAACGATAGCCAAGGCAATTGTTTCCTTGTTGTCCTCATACACTACTGTTGGAGTGTATTTTTAGTCATCTATACCTTTCAAAAGCTAATCTAAATATATACACTCTTGCATTTTATTAGCCAGAGTCATATATTCTGCCTCACAGGTAGAGAACGCCACAGTGGCCTGTTTCTTGGTCTTCCATGAAACACAAATGTACACAGTAACCTGTAGTACTGCGTCTGTTGGTGGTGTCACCTGCCCAATCAGCATCACTGTATGCTACTAGACCCAAATTTTCATTGCTGTTTCTCCTAAAACACAACTTCTTATATTGGACCCTCTGAGGTATCTCAATACATGCTTCACAGTTACCCACTATTCCTCTGTAGGCTCATGGAAATGTTGTGATAACTTGCTTACCACAAAACTCAGGGTTGGGGTATAGCTAACTCCTTCTTTCACGTCCTTCATTACCTCTTTATTGCCAGCTGCAATTATCCGGTTATTCACCCAGATGATCGTAATCACTTTGCTATGTTGCAATTGCTATGAACACAGTGGTCTGCTGGGTTTTGCCTGAAACTGTTCTCAGGTAAACATGCAAATCCTATTCCAGTTACGATCAGATTGTTTTAACCCATACAAGGATTTTTCTAATCTACACACTAAACCTTTTCATAACCTTCTGGCTGATCAATGTAGATTTCATAATCAATAGGCGCATGCTAATATGCTGTCTTCACATCCATTTGATGGAGCAACAGGTCTTCCTGTGCTTCTCTCCGTAACAAAACTCTTATGCTGGTTAGGTTAGCTGTTGGTGAGAATGTCTCTCCATAAACTATCCTCATCTATCTCCCAGCTACAAATCTAGTAACAAAATAATCAGAAGAAGCAAGATTTAGATAACTGCTTTGCATTGTGTTGGCACATGGCACTGAAAAAGACAACATTGGCAGAATGACTTCCTTAAACTTGGTTACTGCACAGAGATGCACTCTAATGACATTTATTTCCCACTGTCAATTATTTGGCAATTATTTTATTAGGAATGATCAAACAATAGAGGACTTAAAGGGATTACTGTCAAATCAAACCACTAACCTTCTAATTAGAAACACGTAACACATGCACATGTAACTACTGGTCAGATAAGGGAGAGAACCAGAGAAAATAACATAATCCAACAGTGTTTTAGCAATAGCCAGTCTACTGACATTTATTTTGACTAATAAATGAAAATTGAATGAATGAATGAATGAAAACGATAAGAATGTTGTCACTTGATTGGAGCTGTAAAAATATAATCTTATTTTGCTGTGATATTTTTTCAATTCTTTTTTTCTAAATTGTCACTGGTTAGTTCCAACATTTCTCCATGCAACATAAACTATATTTACCGCTTACGTGGCCTTTGCTACTTTTGTGCGCTTCATCCTTTTCCGCCTCATGAGGGTCACCTGAGGCCTCTTCAAGCCTGCGATCAACAGCAGCAACCTGGGCCGGGACTTGGTGAGCCAGCTTCTCAGTAGCGTCCCCTTGGGAAACCTGTGAAAAAGCAAGATATTACAGCATGGAGAGCCACACAGCAGTTTTTTATGATTTCTGATTGTTTCTTCTTTTTAATACATAAAAGAAGACACAAAAAACACACATAGTAGAACATGTTTCCAAATCTCTTTATCATCATTTATTTAGCATACCTTAACTGATAGACACATGGATAGATAAAAAAAAAAGTATGTAAAATGTATTCATATAGCACTTTTTAGAGTGTTACACATTTATACTGGAGATAAAATTAGAATGAAATGAGATCAAATTAGAATATCTTCAATGGAGTCTGTACAGCGTAAACATAGAGGAAGAGAATTCCCCAACCTTGGTGCCACTGCCCGTTCCCAAGTTTTGAATTGCGTATGTGGGGCCAGCAGAAACGTTTGACTTGAAGACCTAAGAGCTAAGGATGAAGCTTGACCATGAAGTACCCTAAAAGTTAAAACTAAAAATTGTGAAAAGTAATATTTATTGGCAAACAATTAAAATAAGCCAAAACTGGAGTAATATGTGATCTTTTGTTGGTGCCAGTTAGAATCTTACTTCAACAAAGTTGGTTTGTAACAAGACCGTTACAATAATCAAAACAGGAAGATAAATGGTAAGCATTTTACACAGCAAGATTAACTTCTTGTCTTTTATGCAAATATCCCAGTGTGGTATTCACAGAAGACTTAGAATCTCAGCTAAATGCTCATATAAACCATTTTTCCACAACCACCAAACACAGCGAAAACTAGCAACGATTAAAAGAGCACTTACGTAATTACGCAAAAGTCTACTAAACACACATGACCGAGTCACGAACTCTCCCAAGTTCATGTAATCAGGTAAATAAAGCCTGGTTAGCTAGTTGGGCTCTAAAAGATTCCAAAACACCAAGTTTCACCAGGCTCTGGCCAAAATTTAATGAAGCAGCTGCAAAACAAGATCTCAAAAACACAAGCGTTGCATATCTGCTAAGACAGAAATTTGCGTATCGGATCGGTTTCCTCCGCTGTTTTTCACCAGTACATCACCTCACAATTTAAAGCACCAGAGTCCATTTAAACTCCATATGCACGGCAGAAAGAGGAATGTGTGGTTAATTCTTCAAAAATATTCAAAAAAACAAGCAATTTTAGACATGGTAATGAAATTTATTAATTTCTGCTGTTTAATACATAAAAAAAACTCAAATATGGTCCAAAGTGTGCCAAAATTGGACAACTTGCACATTGCCTGGACATTATTTATTAAATGTGCTGTAATTTTTAACTGTTTCGTTTTAGAAGCATTAATCTTATTTTTATTAGTTGATTAGTGATTTTCTGAATTAAAACACATTTGTAAAGGGGTTATATCCTAAAAAATAAAAAGATTAATTAGGTGAGAAAGAACATCTACTTATATGGGACTGAGGCTGTGTTCCATTCTCAGTAACTTGGACACAGTAACATCTGATGCAATATTTACACCTCAGTGTAAACAATCTTGGTATCAAAATAAAGCTAACACTTGTGAGATTTCATCAGAGTTTGTAATTATGTTAGTAAGCTCTTTAGATAGTAACAGGTATGAATAATCATCTCAAGTTCACTCTTTTACACCAGTAGTCTGAGTTTAGAAATATTTCTCAGATGATAAAAAACGTTCAGAACCAGTGTTGATGGATGCTCAATCGTCCAGGTAAGGAAATCCCAAAAAACTGATTCTGCTCATCTGGACATACGTTTTCAATAGCAGAAACATTTTGTCACTCATCCAAGTGACTTCTTCAGTCTCTGCTGACTGCAGGTTTTCCCAACCTTACAAACAGGATCTTTGCACTATGACTGAAACTAGCCCACTGAATGAATAATGAGCTGTGAGGTCAGTTCCTTGATCATTAAAATGCAAATTGCCCTGAGCATTGATCAACAACCACTGAACAACAACCACTGATCAGAGACCACTGATCATTGATCAATTATCAACTGCAGAACAGAATCAATTTTTTTGGAGTTCAGAACCAGTTTTTTGGAGTGATGCTCAAGCGAAATTAAACTGTCAAATATGACATCCAGTTTCCTGAGATTCGGAAAAACACAAGAGCCCAGGAAGCTCGGTAGAACAGTATGACTGAATGCCATCAGCTTAGAGAAAAGAAATATTTTTGTAACATTGAATAATTCAGACATTTAATTCATGCAAACAGTGAACGATAAAACAATACCAGTAAAAAAACAGAACAAGTCCTTAAGCATGTCTATCATGATACTACTCTCCAGAGTCTAATGCCATCAAAATGTCAGTAGGCATCTTAAGTAAAGTGGTTTCGGTGGAAACTGGAAAATGTCCTACCATCCTTAATAAAAGAAATAGTTCAGTTGTTATGCTACTGTTTTTTCCAAACTCTTTGAAAAAAAAGGGAATATGGCTGCTGGAAGAGATGGAACTAAATTCATTTCTTTGATGTTGTCTTAACAATAGCTTTTTTAAAGAAGCTGGGAACTGAGCCATAATGAAGAGAATTCTTATTTATTTACACAATACAGGAATGAATAGAGTCAACTGTATTGAAAAAGAAGAAGGAAGTACATCAAGGGGGCTTGAAGTTAGTTTCATATGACCAAGAAGAGCACAGATGTCCCTTAAAGAGCAAAAGAGGACCAGGTATCAGAGGTAAGCAAACTTCAACCATGATACTGAGAGAAGGATGGGGAAATATTTGACATGATATAGATAGATAGATTTAGTGACCTCTGATCGACGATTGCTGATAAATTTACAGAATTTACATTTAACCTAGCCAGCGGCTCTAGGATCCTCTAAAACTGGGCCCTAGAAGACAATTCAATATGGGTGCTGGTGTCTCTAGCGTCACATCTCAAAAGAGAATCACCAATAACCAGAGTTTTTTTGTCAGTATGTGTGTCATCAAGTGAAGAAAAACAATCAGAAGCCCAAGTGCACCATGTCTGATTAGGACTGCTTCCTCCTCACCATCACCCAGCCATCCTGTTTTCCCAGCTGCTTGGGACAATCTGCTGGTGAAGGCTGTTGGAGGCTACACTACTTTCAGCTACACCTTCTAGAGGAGCCTGGCTAGCTACAGGTCTTTCAAGGGTGTGGAGCAAGGTCTCCAATTCAGTGACCCTTGCTTCCAGAGCTGTAAATAGGCTACATTTATTACAAGTATCACTCAAGGAGTAACTAACCATCTGATAAAATGGGCAGGAAAGTACAGTAGAGAAAAGTGATGATCCCATGTTTCTACTGAATTGGCTAAACTAGTGAATCCCTAAAGACACAGCGAACGAATACTGTAAATATAATTAGCATGTGAATCAGCAGAGAGTGGGCTTTGGATAAAGTATATGAAGATTATACTATGAAATAGGACATTATCTATAGTTAAACTGGCTACACAGAAAGACCGCTGTGGGTGGTAAAACAAACAGGAAGTGACACTACTGCAGAAAGAGCCAATGCCACAGGAGAGCCACGCTTACAGCAACTAGTATTCCAAGGCAGTCGCCCATCTAGGTCATATCTAGGAGCTTGAAAAGAAAAGCATCTGGACTTCTTTAATTCCTCCATCACTATCTTGATGTCAGTGGGATCTACTTTGCCCATATTATTATCCCAGCAGGGGATCTGATGCCTGGTATTGTCCAGATCTTTTCTTCCTATTCAATGATTCATTAGGACTTGCCTTACTCTCTACACATATATGGTGGTTGCAGCCTCTTCATGATATCCTTTTGCCTACAATGATGCCTTCTGGTAGTATGATCCATTAGACTACACTTCTTCAGTCTACAGCAATGACATTTCAATGATGTCTCCTTTCAATGTGACATTTGCTCTATTCTGTAGTCGGTATTGATCTCTAATATATCTACGTATCCATCTCTAATATAGCTCTAATAATGAGCTATTTTCCACAAACATTCAAGCTGGCAGTAGGTAAAGCCAACTCTAGACCCAGCGGCCTTAGCTAATTATAGGCCAATCTCCAACCTTCCTTTCATTTCAAAAATCCTTGAAAGAGTAGTTGTCAAAAAGCTAACAGATCATCTGCAGAGGAATAGCTTATTTGAAGAGTTTCAGTCAGGTTTCAGAGCTCATCACAGCACAGAAACAGCTTTAATGAAGGTTACCAATGATCTTCTTATGGCCTCTCACAATGGACTCATCTCTGTGCTTGTCCTGCTAGACCTCAGTGCAGCGTTCCATACTGTTGACCATAATATTCTATTAGAGCCATTAGAGCATGCTGTAGGTATTACAGGTACTGCGCTACAGTGGTTTGTATCATATCTAGCCAATAGACTGCAATTTGTTCATGTAAATGGAGAGTCCTCCTCACACACTGAGCTAAATTATGGAGTTCTACAAGGTTGGGTGCTAGTACCAGTTCTGTTTACATTATACATGCTTCCCTTAGACAGTATCATCAGAAGACATAGTATACATTTTCACTGCTATGCAGATGACACCCAACTTTATATATCCATGAAGCCAGATAACACACACCAATTAGTTAAACTGCAGGAATGTCTTAAAAACTTAAAGACCTTGTTGACCTCTAATTTTCTGCTTCCAAATTCAGATTAAACAGGTTATTGCATTCGGCTGTGAAAATCTTAGAAATATGGTATCTAACCGGATTCTTACTCTGGATGGCATTACCTCAGCCTCCAGTAACACTGTGAGGAATCTTGGAGTCATTTTTGACCAGAATACGTCCTTCAATGCACATATTAAACAAATATGTAGGACTTTTTCTTACATTTACTGAGTATCTCCAAAATTAGAAATATCAACAAACAACACAAAGTCGACGAAAAGTTTTGCACCGTCAAAGGCAACTGCGGGTGTCTTTGGTTTCATTTTGTAATACTGGACAGCTTGTAGTGAGGGGTTTTACATCCTAAAAACATCTATAATCATTGAAAAAAATAAAGTTGGCTACTTCGCGGATTTCACCTATCGCGGGTTTTTGGACCATTACTCACGCGATAAATGAGGGACCACTGTAATTCATTATTATCAGGATGTCCTAAAAACTCCACAAAAAGCCTTCAGTTAATCCAAAATCATGCAGCCAAGAGTACTGACAGGGACTAGAAAGAGAGAGATTTCTCCTGTATTGGCTTCCCTTCAATGGCTCCCTTTTTAAATCCAAAATTGAATTCAGAATCCCGCTCCTCACATACAAGGTCTTAAATAATCAGGCCCCATCTTATCTTAATGACCTTGTAGTACCATATCACTCTATTAGAGCACTTCGCTCTCACACTGCAGGCTTACTTGTTGTTCCTAGAGTATTTAAAAGTAGAATGGGAGGCGGAGCCTTCAGTTTTCAGGCCCCTCTTCTATGGAACCAGCTTCCAGTTTGGATTCAGGAGACAGACACTATCTCTACTTTTAAGATTAGGCTGAAAACTGTCCTTTTTGACAAAGGTTATGATTAGGGCTGGACCAGGTGACCTTGAATCCTCCCTTAGTTATGTTGCAATAGGTGTAGGCTGCAGGGGGATTCCCATGATGCATTGAGTATTTCTTCTTCAGTCACCTTTCTCACTCACTATGTGTTAATAGATCTCTCTGCATTGAATTGTACCTGCTACTAATCTCTGTCTCTTTTCCACAGCATGTCTTTTGTCCTATCTTCCTTCTCTGACTTCCTTTTCTGACTGCCCCTCCCTGAGCCTGGTTCTGCCAGAGGTTTCTTCCTGTAAAAAAGCAGTTTTTCCTTCCCATTGTCGCCCAAGTGCTTGATCTTAGGGAGTCATATGATTGTTGGGTTTTTCTCAGTAAGTATTATTGTAGCGTGTACCTTACAATATAAAGCGCCTTGAGGCAACTGTTGTTGTGATTTGGTGCTGAATAAATAAAATCATAGACAGACAGATCATAGACAGACAGTCTTGCTAATCATCTAGCTGAGGGGGTTAAGGTCAATGAACAACAGGTGGAGCATCACCTTGGTAAGTCCCACACTTAAAGGTAAATAAGCTGGTTCTTATATAATTCTTCTCTATTCTACCTGGGCACTCAAAGTGATTAATACAATTTGCTTCATTCATACAAGCCCCTTTTTTCTGTGATATGTACTTTCTATCTAACATTCACAGACATTCATACTCAGATGGCTGCATCAGGGAGAAACTTGGGGTTAGTTTCTCACCCAAGGATTTTTGGCATGCAAGCTGCAGCAGCCAGGGATTGAACTAATAATGTTCTGATTAGTAAATACCCTGCTCTACCTCCTGCACTAGAGCCACCCTATTTTTTGGGGCTTGAAGCCTGTAATGTTGCTCACCACATTCCCACTGAATTCCTAAAGAAAGCTCTTAGGGTCCTGTTAATCTTGTACAGTTTTATTCACTTCAGGATCCATGTGTGAGACCCACATATTCAGCTTCGCTGCTCAACCCACAAAGGCATTTTCCGTGGACATGTGGTCCCATTTACTGAATGGTTCTTTGTTGTTTGGTCTAGCTGCACTAAAATGGGAAAATATCTACCTGTTAGCTTTAACGTTAGGGTTTGTAGAAGACTATAAATGAGGACTGTGCGGATGAGAGCCTGTGTAGGTCACCAGACTGACAAGCTGGAGTCTGACATTACGATTTTTCCCTCTCAGGCTGGGTATACCGAGCTGCACAATCTGCCAGCAAACCACATATTTGCAATACATACTCAGTGCTCTTTTGTTTTATGCAGTAACATAGTCTCTTTTAGCAAGCAGAACGAAACAGTATACAACATAACAGTTTACTACATGTGCATCAAACAACAAACATAACTGTGTTTCCTAACATCCATCAGCATGTTCGTAGGGAAAAAAATCTTAATATTACACTCCCACTCTGGGCTTTGCTTTTCCTCATTTCTAACCCTGTCAGTGAGATGATGTGAGAAAAAAGGTCTCCAATAAGTGTAGCATCATTTTCTCTGAGCTTCCGTTTTGTTTATCTGTTTTTGTTTTTTGTCCGTCACACACATCAATTGTTTTTTCCTTCAGCCATGCTGACGGATGTCAGGATTCTCAGTCAAGCTTTGGTAATAAAGCTGCAACAGTCAGAAAACATGAGGACAGAAAAAATATCAGTGGCCTCAACCTGTAAACGAATCCTGTTTTGGGGGTTGCCTTCTGATGCATTTGTTTCATTTTCATTAACACCAAAGCAGCTGAAACTGATTAATAACCCACTCTGCTACAAAAATGGCAAGATCAATATTACAGACGTTTGACTGATTTGATGATAAAAAGTGTTATTTTAGTGTTAATAATAATAATAGTAATAATAGAATAATAAAGTAATTTATTGGCAAATTACCTGAAAAATTGTTTGCAAAAACAATTTTTTCTTTCAGTTTTTTTTGTGCATTCATGTGTCACTTTTTAAATATGTCTCTTACAGTTCTTATCTTTCACTTTCTTTGTAGTTCAACACTGACCAATCCTATTCTAGCCTAATGGTATTTCAGATATAAACTGGCATAATTCAGAGAAATCTCTGTGCTTCTCTGAGTCTGAAATAGAAAATAGGGCAGTACCTTAAAAAGAAACACTCCTCACCGAAGCACCATCATAGCAAAGGTTTAAGCATCCTTAAGACTCCAGCTTCACATTCTTGGCAATCAAGCAGCAGTTTGTCAACATAAAAGCTGTGCAGCACCTGCAACCTTTGTGTCTATATATGAGTTGAGACCTGCTGGGCACAATGGAAAACAGAAAAAAACCCCTCCCAATTGTTTTAACTTTGTGCTGCCCAAGCACACTGAAATCAACCAGAGAGAAATCTAGCAACGTTCAGACCGAGAAGAGTCTTGCTGACGCGATTGTTGTCGCCTGTTGGGCTCAATGTTAAATGTACCGAGGGTAACTGTGTACCCCCCACCCCCACGCCCAATCTTTAGCTTTCATCCATATTATTGTCTTCATCTGATTATTTTTGTTTTAGCTTCTTTCTCTCTTCAAGTGCTCATCTAGGCTTCAGAAAGTGGAAAGTGATGGAAGTTGCATCTTGACTTTACACTGAGTTATTTTCTTCTACTCCAATATGAGGATTGTCTGCCTTGTTTCAGGTCACCTCAGGCTTAAATCAAGTCCAAGATTGCCTTCGAGCTTTCCCTGAGTTTTTCTTTCACCACTAGAGTTTGAGTGTCTACTCCTTTGTTTTTTGTTTTGTTTTTCATCTTTTTCTGGTTTTTTTCATTGATTTACTTTTCCTTTGGTACTTCTCTCTTCTCTGCCTCCTCTGTAAAGCCATCTAAATAAGCATTTTCAATACAAAACCTCTTGAATCTCATCATCACTCTTTTCTCCTGCTATTTGTTTAAATTGTAATTTTTTTAATCCCTACTCTAACTTACCACCTTATCCTCCTTCGCAACAGCTGTCTTTTTACCGAGCTTTTGCCAACATACTTACGAGTCAGAGGAACCAGATAATATTCTCCTTGATCGTCCAGCCTGTAGCAGCTAGCAATAGGAGCTCACTGTTATCTGAGTAACTTAATAATCAGGCTGGGCAGATCATGAGCAGCAATGTCACAAAAGCTCCCTTCTGTCTGTTACAGCATGAAAAGAACAATTCATCTCAAAACTCAGAGGACTAGAAGTTGTCAAAACTTTTATAAGCAGATCTACAAGTTTACAGGACTGTCAAACCAGAACACTTGCCTCAAATTCATCAGGAGTCCCGCTTCTCACTGTGAATCTCTTAAATAATTTAAAAGTTATCAGTTTTAAACTGCAGGGGTTCCGTCATTGTTATCCATATCCAAGCACTCCATCACCTAAACTTCTTACCTAATCATACAACCAGCAGTATTCCCTACTTCTGCATAAGGAACACAACAGAAATAAGTCCTTACCAGTTGACCCCACACATTTGTTAGGTTATGCCCCCGGCAGCCCTGCAGAGGTAGATATATGATCCCCACTGCAGTTTTTTCCTCACACACCAGAAGGTTCAGCCAGGATGCAAAAACAAGTCTGATAACAAACAGGAGGCCTTGACCTGTTCAGGTGGTGTGTGTTGGGGAGGGGGATGGGGGAGGGAGATGAAGAGGTGGGGTGGGGGACAGGGGGTGGTGGTGCGCTCACACACACACACACACACACACTCTCTCTGTAGGGGCAAAGGCGTACTTTAAAAAGGAGGGCCCACTCAGCAATTCTCACTGCAAATGGCAATGGGTGATCCTGAGCTCAGCTAGCCTGTTGACAAATTAAGCCAAATATGCAGGTGAAGTGCTGCCTTTTAATTTTAAACCTGAAAATAAGGTTGAAGGAGAAAATATTGAAAGCAAGTGATGGACTAAACTGAACTCTGCATTTATTTAATTGATTTCAATGCATTTGGAAAGTTTGATAATGAAAACTGTTGTTCAGCTTTTTTTGTGGTCTTGGAATGTGCCGATTGTCAGATAGAGTGAAACTCCAGAAGAAATATCCGTCCGGCTGGTAAGCTAAAGATGAAAGTAGTAAAGTGTGAAACAAATTAAACTGTTTGTTTCAAATATTCAAAACATTTTACAATTAAGTAATTTTGCATTTAATTCCTAAGTGCTTAAATAGATGTTTAAAGTTTAATGTCAAGATGACTTAAAGTGACTCTGTTATAACATGAGTTTCACCAATGACTATGCGTTCAGGTATCACACTGATTGCTAAAGTTGTGAAGACATAGTGCTTGAGTTAAACACTCAAATTTAAGCTCACTAGAATGTTGTGCTGAAGACACTAAAATAGTTTTTTCAAACTATTGCCACTGTGTACATATGAGTTAATGTGTTGATGTTCATGTTCATCTTGCTAAAAACACTTTTTTTTTCAAGAAAAGTCAACAAAAATGTCACAGCTGTTAAGATTAAGATTTCATCTGGAATATATAATTTACTGCCTTACCAAAGCAACACATTTTACAACTGCACTTTTCAATAACTCATATAAAATTAAACAGTAAACTTTAAATATTTTTTTGGTAATATGAAACTACTAATTTGTATTTATAAATCGTTATATTCTATCCATCCATCAGACCATCTATTTTCGTCTGCTTATCCGGGGCTGTATCATGGGGCAGTAGCCTAAGCAGCTGGCCCCTCTCCCCAGCCACCTTCTCTAGCTTATCCAGGAAAACACCACCACCACCCAGGAGGCGCCCAGGAAGCTTCCTGGGTGATCCTTTATACATATAAGCTTATTTTCCAAGTGTTTAATTGATTTTTAAAATGCACCTAATCTAAGTAGAGGTAACCTGCAGGAAGTGGAAGTTGTTTCTTTTTAGCCCTCTAGAGGGCACTATGGCACTAGTATAACACAGAAAGGATGGAAAAACAGGAAGTCGGTTGTAGATCTGTTTTTTTCTTCTCAGCCCGAGAGGAGGACCCTCTTGTTAGCTCTCTTCTGCAGTGAGGAGGAGGACTGGCACTGCAATGCAGATCATCAACTGAGGAGGAGAAAGAGGAACGTGTGAACAGGGAGCAAGAGAGGGAGAGGACTTTGCGGAAAGCTTTTTTTTTTTTTTTCAAGGGGGAAGCTCAGGGAATCCCTGTTGGTTTAGACAAGATTCAGGGAAAAAAAAGCTCCAGAAAAAGAAAAAGTAAGCAGAGCTTGGCCCAGAAACAAAGAGACAAGCCAGATGCTGATCTAAAGCAGGCTGTATTTTTACATTGCAACTGATTTCATTAGTTAAATTTCAGTTGCATTCTATCAAACAAAGGGAGTTTGGGTAGGTTTATTTATTTATTTTTAAATCAGTGTACAGTGTGTGAATACACACAGTAGAATAGGATCGCAGTGTATCTTTCACATAAATATTATTATTATATACATTAATAATAATCTTTATTTTATTCATTATAATCCCTTTCATTTATGTTCTTAAATACAACATAAAAAAATTGTTTTGTTCCTAAAACAAACATAATTTTAGGGAAATGTTGCGTTTATTTGACAGCAAGTAGGCACCATGCGCTGCTCACAAAGGGCCATTCATTTGGAATATTCAAAAATAAAGTCTAATGAAGATTGATTTGGTGATCTCTTGGGGATTATATGAAGTGCAAGTAAAATTTCCCTTTGTCATAGTAACCATAGACTCCATCTAAAAGATGATGTCACCAACTGGCGTGGTCATTATGAATCCAAAGGCACTGGGACTGAGAAACTGAGACACAGTGCATGCTCATGGGTTATCCATTTGTCAGTCACACAATAAAACAATGCTTTGTCCTCTAATGAAATTTTTATTCCATAATAACTTAAACTAGCAGCTGATATCTTTAACTCACTGAAAATGCAACTGAGGTCACAGATCAAGGGTTTTTCCACAGACTTGTAAATAATCAGACATATTTTTTTGCACTCTGATAAGTAGACCCTTTTTGGTCCAGCGTAAATTATTAGAATACAATTACTTTGTTGAAATAAATGGATTACACGGGGTCTTTTCCTGTTTCATATGTCAGGTATCCCCTTTGATTTTTGTAATTCCATGCATTGCTGAAAACCCAAACAAAACACATGATTATAGGCTCTAATGTAAGCATCCTGTTAATGTTAGTGGTGTCAGTTACACAATGGTCCCGGAGCCAACACGGTCGGTCGGTCGGTCGGTCGGTAGGTAGGTAAGAAAATCACACCAGTCCACTGATCATTGTATTGTTGCAGGGTAATCAGACTGTAAGAGTCAGTTCCATATGAGCTGTGACTCACCATCCAATACAATGGAAAATAATCCTTTGGATTTCAATGTGTGTGGAAAGTTTCCTATAGACTGAAGCTATGCCAGACTAAGTAACCTCAGCAGTGTAACTAAACATATGAACCAAAGATGGGACACAGTTATCTATTTAAAGTGGGCTTTGTCTTATTACCATAAAGATATCCACTACATACATACTAAATACATTAAATCACAACAAAAATTTCCTACTTTTATCTGTTTCTGTTACTGTGAGCTGCAATGTTCTTCTTCCAAAAAATAAACAGCAAATATAGCACCATGTGTCTTGTTGACATTTGATTTGATTTTATTTATAAATATTATTTGTGCTGATACAGTTTCACTTCATAACAAGTGAAAAATGGAAATAGACCTAACAACAAGCAAACAAAAAACAAAATAAATTATATATCTGTCTATCTCCATTTAAACATTTAGCTGGTCGTCATGCACAGGTGACATTCATAACATATGTGTGACTAACAGAACACGGTAACGAGGAGGCTTCAGGGATCCAGCTAGGCTAGGTGACAAGTGACAGTAGTGAAGTAACAAGGCGTTCAGCTAGACTTAAGTTTAGAAAAACACATTTTACACACAAGCTTCATGCAGGGATGATAGTCAAAATGCATCAGCGTTGATAGCAGTTTCCCCGCAGGACAACATGATCTTAACAACTTACCACAAATAACAACCAGCCTCTCCATAAACACAGCATATATGGCATATTAAGACATTATCACACTGAGAGAGGACACACCAGATACCAAGCTGGGATACATACATCTCAGGTTATTATTTAGGCAAGTCAAGGGGGTACATTTTTTATCTTTTTTGACACACTATACCTCCTGATAACGTAATACTTTATTGGGTTTGTCATGAAGCCTGACATTTAAAATTTTACTGTAAAGGTTCCAGTTAAAGTTTACAGTTAATACAGTTTTATTGTTTTTTTTTCATGCTTGCAGACAACACAGAGCTTACATAATTTCCTTAGGGATTTATAAAGTATTCTGGTTTTGAACAAAGTTGCAGAACAATATGTTAAAACATGATGCATTCTTTCATAAAGGCAATATGTCTATGTGCGTTCGATCATCCAGGGCATGGTAGTCTAGGCAGCTTGGAAAGAAGTCCATTGCTTTCTTTTCCAAGCTCATTAGACTCTAATAAAGACATTTAAAAGATGTGAAGAAAAGGTATATGCCAGCACCGTGGTTAGCACTGTTGCCTCACACCAGGAAGGTCCTGAGTTCAATTCCTCCATCAGGCTGGGGACTCCTCCCACAGTCCAAAGACATGCAGTTAGTGGGGATAGGTTAATTGGAAACACTAAATTGCCCATAGGTGTGAATGTGTTAGCCCTGTGAGAGACTGGCGAACTGTCCAGGGTCTACCCTGCCTCTTGCCCTAAGACAGCTGGGATAGGCTCCAGCAACCCTGCAAAGGATAAGTGGAAGCAGATAGATGGATGGAAAAGTTCAGTAAATAAACAGCCTAGTCTGAAAGACTGAACAATGGACCACATCTACATTCTGTTTGTCACCGGAGACCCTTATGTACATTAGAAGACAATGCAATTTACAATACATGTAGACACATGATGTACAGTTCATACATCACTTTGTTCAACTGCATGGTCCTGTGTGCTGTAAAATCCACAATTCTTCAGATATTGGTCAACATTTTTTAGAATTAAAAGTTAACTATAGAAATATTTCTAAATAATAATTGTCCCTACCTACCATAGTAATGTGCACATCTAGCTAAGGTTGGGCTCATCTTTGTTACCATATTAGGACTTTCACTATCTTAAAAAGAGTAATTGATGAGAAAAAGAGATGAAATCCAAACTGGAAGCTGGTTCCATAGAAGAGGGGCCTGAAAACTGAAGGCTCTGCCTCCCATTCTACTTTTAAATACTCTAGGAACAACAAGTAAGCCTGCAGTGCGAGAGCGAAGTGCTCTTATGGAATGATACAATACTATAAGGCCATTAAGATAAGATGGGGCCTGATTATTCAAGACCTTGTATGTGGTGAGAAGGATTTTAAATTTGATTAGGGCAAATATGCTCTCTCTTTCTAGTCCCTCTAGGTTCTGTTGCTGCAGCAGTTTGGATAAACTGAGGGGTTTAAGACATCCTGATAAAAATGAATTACAGTAACCCAGACTTGAAGTAATAATTGCATGAACTATTTTTTCAGTATCACTCTGAGAGAATGTGTTTCTAATTTTAAAGATATATTGGGCAAATGAAAGAAAGTTGCCCTACATATTTATTTAAAATGCACATTGAAGGACATATCTGGGTCAAAAATTACTCCAAGATTCCTCACAGTGCTACTGGAGGCCAAGGTAATGACATCCAGACTAAGAATCTAGTTAGATGCTTAAGGACTGAGGTCGTTAAGTGCAGTAAGTGCAAAAATTATGCACACTTTCTAAGACTTTCCACTGATTGAGGATATTAATAAACCAAAATACCAATGACATTATAGTTTATGCTGTAAAAGGTTTATTAATTACTTTTTACAAATTTATTAATTTATTTTTACTTTTTATGTACTTTTGTGTTATATATATATATATATATATATTTGCATTTTTATTCTGTTTTCAATGTTAAGCACTTTGATCAACCCTTGCTGTTTTAAAGATAAAGTTGGCTTTGCTTCATGTAGCTCACAATCCAAAATAATTTATTACTTATTGTCTGTAAAACAACAACCATGACCTTGACTTTAGTACAGTTTAGGTGAAGATTCATTAGCCCATTAGTGTGTGTAACTTGGCCTCCTACAAGGAGGAATAGTGATTTGTATGAATTATTAATGGATGACGGACACTTTGCAATGGCATATGTCTTTGGCTAGATAATCTAAAAAGTCTGCTAGTGAACTGCAACAACTGTTCTGTGGAAAAAATGTGTCTACAAGAGAACATGAAAAGCACTTATCAATTTTTAGAACTTTGTATTATACCTTCCTGTATCTCTGTCTCACTGTTTTGCTATTCATATTGTACATACATACATATAAAATACCAAATAAAGAAATGCAACAAAGATTAAGGGGTCAGAAGAGAGAAAACATCTCTCCCGAATGAGGCACAGACTGACATACACAGAAATATCTTATTCAATAGCTCCAATAATCTAAATGAAGAGGCATTATTTGGAGTCTTTCTGTCAAAATGTGGTCAAATATGAATGAATGCAGCTTTAACTACTTGTGTGATATTAATTGCAAAAGACAATAAGATTAACCCTTTTTAACTTTTTAATATTTTGTATAGTATGTTATTCTATCTTATCTTATCCTGTTGTTTTTTTCTTTTTTCTTTCTACCGTAAACAAAAAAATTTGCACGTGTGGGACAAATAAAGATTTATCTTATCTGAACATGTGGGTTGCTTTTTCTGTTTTTAAGGCCCCTTGCTGCTTGCTCATTTTAATAAATCCTTTAAAGCAACAACATACAGTAGGGTGAGCAGGGTTTTATGGCATAAATGAAACTTGATTTACAGAATGTGAATTATGTGAAGACAACAGACAGCATTTAGGCAATAAAAGCCTAAATGTATTACTGAATCTCAGCTTCTTTACAAACATATACTGACGATTTGACAAGTCCTGATGTGTTCCTGAGAAGGCGAAAGGTAACCTACCACGTTCCTATTATACGCGCCCGGCAGTAACACATGTTCCAGCCATGTATTCCAGCCCTAAACCTAACCTTAATCCTAACCCCGATTCTATTTCCAAACCCTAACCATAAAACCATGAAAAAACATAAAATAATGACAGTCAAAGAGTATGACATAAGGTCAGTTAAGACCAGTTCAGAAAAAAAAAAACCATCATATACTTTATAAAATCCTATCTTCTTCTATTTTCTAGAATGAAAAAAAGTTGCCTCCTACATCACCCTGAATACAAGCTACAGTGAGGCCCTTTCTAAACAAAAGGAAAAACAAAGTGTCCATATTGACAATATTGGTCAAGATAGCACCAGCATTAGCAAGTTGGTTCTGATCATTTAATACAGTAAAAGTTTACCACGTCAACTTTTGTGGCCCTTCCTTTAAATTTGGTATCTGTCTACAGTATTCAGTCCACTTTACTTTTTGGTTTCATTTGCATATTGAAGTCAGATCACATTCTGCAGGTAAAACTAGAGCCTTGTGATGCACAAAGAATATGTATTCAGATTATTAGTAGGTGGGAATAGGGTGCTGTTGAACAGCTTAAATTTTATTTAACATATTTAATATTATTAAAATTTCTTCAAAGTATAAATGAAGCATGTATGTATGTTAAAACATATTTTATATGCATTTTAATAAAAGTCAGACACATTCAGGCAACCAGTGACATCTAAATTAAGATTGACTAAAGTGACTAAATTACTGTTGTTAAAGAGTAACCAAATAAAGGTTATGTAAAGTAAAGACATGATTTTATCTAACCAATCTAAAAATTCGAAAACAAATTCAATATAAACTTCAGGCAATTATTTTAATTTTGGATAAATGTTTCACATTACTTCTGGACCAAAAACTCGAATTCAAACTATCAGAGAATTTTCACTTCAGCTGTCTGAATGAAGATTGGGACATTCTCCGATTCTCTCCTCTACTCACAGAGGAAAGTTCTGCAAATGTAAATTAGCTTGTCTCCCCAAATCAAATCATCACCTGAAAATTGTGGTTAACAATGTTTCAGAGCAGCCAGTTGAAATCATTCTTTTGGTTGGTACTAAAATTAAAAAAAAAGACAAATAGAGTTTTGATACACACAAGGCGTCACTGGAACTGTCATGATTTGCCTTATTCCAGTCGGTCTGTGACGTCTCAAACAGAAGAGTAATGCTGAAAACATAATAGGTGCTTTTGCCGTCAGACAGCATAGGATAAGTATGCTGTCTGACATATGATATGACAATGATGAGTCATCGCTGACCACAACAAGCATATAGTAATATGTATCCAAGCCATCTAAATTAAGAGAAGCTGTCCTTATCAGAGTCAGGGGATGGTGGCCGAGAGAACTCGAAAAAGGACCCAGATGATTTCCTGGATTTAAGAAGTCGTAGCACCTCTGTAAGCTGCGTCTCCAACACTGCCATGCGACTGTTCAGAGATCTGATGTCTCCTTTTAATTCTTGTTTGAACTCGAGGATAGACGCTTGCACACTCTGCTCTGGGATCGAACAAAAGACCCTCTTTTCGTCAGACTGGACTGGACTCCGCTCCTGTGGTGTTCTGGCACTGCCAACATTATCTAAGCGGAGATCACTCTTTGTGATGCCACTGTCACATGAATCAGTTTTCTTTAGGGACACCTCGTTGTGACATTTAGTTCTATCAGTCAGCATTTCCATGGACTCAGCCTTGGAGACACTGCTCCATGACTCAGCTTTCACAACGGACTCCTTGAAACGTCCCCACCCTTTAGCTTTGGGTGGCTCTGCAGATTTGCAGCCAGTTAGGTTGCCATTTTGGATGCTGGGAACATGAAACATGGTTTGGCTGGATGCCCTGGATGATGAGGTTGTGGTGGAACTGGTGGTCGCAGCTTGGGTCTCTGTTACTACAACAATACTAGTAGAGGCAAGCCTCTCTGTACCTCTGGATGGCTCCAGGTGAATAACACCTTTCTCAACATCACCAGTGGCCTGACTACCCCGCTCAGCAGCGAGACGGGCTTCCTTCTGCTGCCGGAAACGCTGAAAGAGTCGTCGAACTGGGTGGTCTGGTGGGAGGTTGAGGGGAGCCTCGTTCTTCCTTTTCAGCATCTCTTCCTCCTCACGTTTCACATCACTGATCTTCCGAAAGATAATCTGGTAAGAGATAGACCATAGTCATTGCAGTTCAAAGAACAAGATTTAAGAAAGAAGAACACGAATACAAATAATATTCATTTAATTTCTTAAGAATAGCAATACTGTGGTAATGATACTGATGAATCTTCTTTGTCAGCTTTCCTATTTGGCTTTAAAAGTATTTTATTTACAACGTTTTTCCATTCTTACTGACCACCTAAAGCATTTAAATGACACATAAATTCACTCCACTCTCACATCTAAAACAAACGCACACTCACACTGCTACTTTACACTGCACTTACTCTGTTGTTTTAACCTATGATGTGTGTTTAAACTCTTTAGAATTTTCTACTATTATTAGTTATTTATTTTTAGAAAGGTAATGGGCAGTAGACTTTTTTTAAAAAGTTTTTTTGTTTGCTTAGTTTAATTTTGCCAATGAACTATTTTACGCAAACCAGCTCATAGATAGAATGGGAACTCTTTGACTCACTGGATTGTCTAGAATGATTGGAAATTTAGGTCTTTTGTGGTACTGTTGGACATTTGGATGTAGACTAAAATGTTGCATGAAAATAAAAGTAGGCTAAAGCTGCAGGTATCACAGTTGAGTAAAATGTGCTACTGGATTTGACCCCACAACCAAATGTTCTCAAGGTTTAAATGGAAATGCTAACAGTAAGTTCCTGGACATTAACAGGAAGAGCAGTTTAACTTTTGATAATATCAATGCACAAACATTCATTTTATTTCAATGAGTAAGGAATTGTAGAACGGGTTTTTAAGAACTTCAACCATTTTTTCCCAGTAAAATTACCCCAAAAGAGCAGAAAAAAAGAAGCAGCAACTGAGGTGTTAAAACAGCCATCTTTCATCACAGCATTGTTAGCTTTACTGACACAGTTGCTCCTGCTCTGTGGAGGAGGATGAGCTGTGAAAAAATCTGGTGCATTAAGTGTTCTACCGAGTCACAATATTACTCTTATAAAAGTCTTTTAAGCAAGGAATGTCTATATTACTGAATACAGAGCAGGTTAGAAATATTGACTAGGATACAGCTGTGTAAAAAAGAAAGTTTTCATAGGTAAGTAAGTATTCATGAAAGTAAAATTTTAAAGTGTGATGAGAGGAGAGTGAATAAAGCCTCTGCTCTCCAAAAAGAACATGGCAGCATGGCTTATGATTTTTTTGTATCTGTACTGAACCAATGTCCTTTGGAGGGGCCTAATGCACAGCACCACATTTGGAGAAAACGAACACATCATATTAGCACAAACCCCTCGTACCAAATTTTATACACAGTAATGGAAAGGTGGTGATTTGGGCTTATTCTGCAGCAACAGGATTTTAGAGACAAATGTTAGGATATTCATCAAATAGCTAACCCATACCGATTCGTACAACATGACAATTATTCCAAGAATTCCAGCAAATTTACAGACTGAAAAAGAATCAAGGTATTGCCCAGTGAAAACCCACACTGCTGTGAAATGAATGCCTGCAAACCTCGATGCTGTAAGGAAGGCCTAAAATTCCTCCAAAATGATGTGAGAGTGTTAATGTCACACAGAGTTATTGCTGCTTAAGGTCCTTTTACAATCTACTGAATCATGTTGTAAACTTAGTTTTTTTCAGGACTGCATAAAGTCCTGTGAAAAGGTTTTTTTTGGCATGACTTAAAATAAATGTAATAGATACTAAATAAACATCAGTAAAGCAAACTCACTCTCTTCCTCAGATTGTAAGTAAGCACCAGGTTCCTGGCAAAGTGGTTTGCAAAGTTGGCATAAAACTCCAGAACTTTCTGCAGCGCATCTCTTTTGATTATGTGGAGGTCACAGTAGGTCAATGCTCGGACGTTAGCACAGGACTGAGCCAGTGTCATCTCCTTCCAGAACACGTCACCAAACACATCACCTTTACCTGCAAAACAAACACAGTTGGGTCCATAAATATTTGGACAGATACAACTTTTTCCTAATTTTGGTTCTGTACATTACCACAATGAATTTTAAATAAGCAACATGCAATGGAAATGCAGACTTTTACCCTTTTTCAATGGGTTGAACAAATAGATTGCACAAAAATGTGAGGAAGTAAAATATTTTTTAACATAATCACTTCATTTCAAGGGCTCAAAGGTAATTGAACAAATTAAATAACTGTAAATAAAATGTTTAATTCTAATACTTGGTTGAAAACCCTTTGCTAGCAATGACAGCCTGAAGTCTTGGACATCACCAGATGCTTCGTTTCCTTCTTTTAATGCCCTCCCAGGTCTCTACTGCTGTGGCTTTCAGTTGCTTTTGATTTGTGGGTCTTTTAGTATTTTAGACCTGAAATAAAATGAATGCACATTTGAGTAAAGATCGGGCAGCTTTTCAAGAGTAATGCTTCTTTGCTTCTTTGATAAAACTCCTGAGTTGCTGGGTTATGTTTTAGGTCATTGTCCATCTG
Source organism: Hemichromis elongatus (assembly GCA_015108515.1). Lineage (NCBI taxonomy): Eukaryota > Metazoa > Chordata > Actinopteri > Cichliformes > Cichlidae > Hemichromis > Hemichromis elongatus. The sequence goes on from VUQR01030827.1 coordinate 30,271, forward strand.
TATGAAATGCCACCCGATCAATTTAACTGCATTTAGCTGTCTGTCGGCTGCTCTGTCCTGCGTCACATCATCAATAAACACGAGTGTCCCAGTTCCACTGGTAGCCATGCATGCCCAAGCCTAACACTGGCTCCACCTTGTTTTACAGCAAAATCTTTCAAATGCAACCGCCACACAAATCAATTCCAGGGATTTTATCTGTTTTATTAACATAATGAAGGAATTGCCCACACATGCCCATGAAATAGCCTTTGAGTCAATTGTACAGCTATTTTAGATCCCTTTAAATAGAAATAGAGGGTGTTACATGGAGCTGAAACTCCTGAAAGTGGATACCCTAAAATGAAATCTGAGAGTCTATACATTGTGTCCATGTCCCTTATAAAATATAATTAGAATATTTTTCAGCAAACAGATAAAAAAGCAAAACTTATGTCAGTGTCCAAATATTTATGTATCTAACTGTATATTTAATCAGCTCCTAGATGTTTTACAAGCACATCTAATGACTGAAACCACCTCTGTAACTTTAGCTGATCTACTGATCTCTCCACTGAACATTATTAACATCAAGTCAAGTCAAGTCAAGTCAAGTCAAGCCTTTATTGTCACTTCAACCATATACAGTTGTACACAGTGGAGCGAAACAACGTTCCTCCAGGGCCAAGGTGCTACATGCAACATAAATTTACAACATAGATTAACAGAAAAAAACACTAACCTAGCTAACTAAAGACAGGACAAACTGACCTAACATAAATTACAACATAAATATAAATTAACAAAAGGCTAACTATCTAACTAAAACTAACTATCTAACTAGGTGGGTAGTGCAAAAAGGAACAGTAAACATAAAAAAATATTGTGCAAAAAGAGCATTCACAGATTGATGTGTAAGTCCAGTCTCAATACTTTGAGGTAGATGAGTTGAGCTGAGTGATAGTGTGTGTGTGTGAGTGTGTG